>CAJHZI010000084.1:0-19417 GCA_905160935.1 Enchytraeus crypticus
CCAAGCAAATGATATTAAATAAATACAGTAGTAAGAATTCAAGATGATTCAGTAGCCATTAATATCTACATAACCACAAGCCAGAATTTTTATTTTTTTAAATTAACAGATTTAGGTAGGTTGTAGTGTGTTTAACGTCAAGCTTCAGCAGCACAGGGCTTCTCTTCAAGACGACTCGACACACTCGAGCTACCGTCACAAATATTAGTGTTACAGTAATTTACTGGCGAGTCACTGATGGTGACACGTAAGACATCTGCAGTTAACAGGTTTATTATATGAAGATGGTATTATTTTAACCAAGTAGCTGAAGATTGTGGTATTTTTGTAATATTTAATTTCTAGCTGCAACTTCATATAGATGCAATAGTTGAAGAATGTTTCGATGGCGTATTTTTAAGTATACTTTTTATACATTGTCTATACTTATCTATATACGTTAACATGATATTCTGAAATAGCAGAATAATTTATCTGAATTTAAATATTTATGATGTCAATAATAGTAAGACAGGTTTTTCCGTTACATTTTGCCATTTGTTTCATTTGTTTAACACAAGTCTATTGACATTAAGAATTGTGGAATCAGTTGCGTGGCCCGGGGGACCTGCTCCCCTTAGGCCCTTCTATAAAAAATTTTAAATCTGAAATTTCATTGTGTTTGTGGCTATTTGTATGTGGAAATATGTAGATATGAATACAATTAGGTTGTAATTAGAAATAAATGGAACTCTGGCCCGACGATTGACGTGGGCTTAAGCAAATAATGTTGACACTTTAAAAAAGTGGTCTCCTTAAAGATTCCTGAATATTTAAAAATTCCTGGATAATTAAAAATTCCCTGGCAAAATTACTGTTTGGAATAAAATGTACTTGTGTAGAAGGAAGTACAGTCTTATTATTTATTAATTATTGCATGAAACACCTTGGCTGTGTTTGAGCGAATTATAAAACGAGAATTAAAACAGATACACAGATACTTTGGGTTGTTCGGCTTATATTATATTGATTTTTCCGTCTCAGCACAGTTCTAATTCTGATTTACTGGACCCGTCTGTTTGTGGCGCCTCTTGTCATACTCTGTAATGTCTATTTGTCTGTCAGCTAACGGCTTGTGTTTAGCTCTTTCTCTTTCTCTCTCTCTCTCTGTCTTTCTCTCTCTCTCTCTCTCTCTCTCTCTCTCTCTCTCTCTCTTTCTTTCTTTCTTTCTTTATCCCCTTCTCTCTCTCATACTTTGAAAATTTCAAGCTGTTATTTTTTTAGTTAGGTCTGACATGCCTTTTCTTTGTTTCTGCCACACTCTATCTCTCCTTTCTCCAAACTCAGTCCCTTGTACGCTTTCTTTCTCTCTCTCTCTCTCTCTCTCTCTTTCTATCTCACTTTCTCTTTCTCTCTCGCTCCCTTTTTATATCTTCTCTCTCTCTCGCTTCCTTTTCTCTCTTCTCTCTTTTTCTTTCTCTTTCTCTCTCTCTCTCTCTCTCTCTCTCTCTTACTCCCTTTTTCTCTCTCTTCTCTCTCTCTCTCTCTCTCTTTTTCTCTCTTTTACTCTCTTTTCTCTCTCTCTCTCTCTTTCTCTCTCTTTCTCTCTCTCTCTCTGATTCTCATTTTTATCCATTCCCCAAAAAGATGGATATTCACGATGACTTCCTCGTGAAGTGAATTTATAGCAGATTACATATACATAATGCTGATTATATTCAAAGACATAATGCTGATTATATTCAAATACTTCATTTGTGCCTGTATCATCATGGTATTAGTCTTGGTGTTCTGTAAAGTTTGCTTCAGTATTAATTTAAATTTTTGAATTGTGTTTCATTGACTAGTGTTTTAACGTAGTGTAATGTTTTTATTTTTTTTTGAGAGAAAAATAGACGAATTGTTAAAAATGCAATATTTTTTAAACTTTTATTGTAAAACGTAACATCTTAACTTACTGATTGAACTATCTGGAGGTGTTTGTAATTCCGGACTGAGTTCCGGAGTGAGAGAGAGAGACACAAAGAGAGAGGGGGTGAGAGAGAGATTGCGAGAGGGATTGGGAGAGAGAAATAAAAAGAGAGAGATTGAGAGAGAGAGAGAGACAGAGATTAGAAGACATAATTTGTATGATGAATTAATTATTATTGAGACGGCTTTCTGGTGTCTTGTATGCTCTGGCTGATATAACGCGATGTAGCAGTCGATGCTTGACTGCTGTAGTCAATCACATTCTGAGTTACAACTTATAAATAACAGCGCTCTGTGATGACTTCATTTATCCTAAGATTTCATTAACATTAATCGAGTGCTATTAACCGATGCCACAAAATAGATTTTTGTCAAAGTTTAATTAATTACGAGCATCATTTTAATTTTTTTATTTCAATATATTTATTTACCTGAATATATTTAGTGTCAAATCACGAGTATTTTATAATTTTTATTTGATTTATTCTATGCTCAATTTTGTCCAATTTATTATTATGATTTCTTGAACCATCGGTTTATTATCGCCACTCTTCAGTTGTATTGTTCGAGATACTCGATAGCTGCATGTGATCGTGTGAGCTAACTAACGTGAGTACTGTAGAAGGAACATGGAACTAATTTAGCAGGTGAATTAAAACTTTTGTTATCACGTGCGACTATTCTTAAATGAATTCTAGTTGTTCTATTTCGACTGATCGATTGATTCATATACGAATTACAAGATTTAAACGAATCAAGTTTTTAGTTAAGATCATTAGAATATTTGACAAGAGAAGATCGCATTTTTATCGATTGATAGTTTGATTGATTGATCAGTCGTTGGTATGATATTTATTTGTTTGTATGTAGGACGAAGTTTTCACTGAGGAAGAGAAATTCATAATAAAACTGGAAGAATTGCTAAAGTGGATGTCAGAGGAACCTATGCCATGGAGAGGCGGTGCCTCGCTACCTGTTCAATTGAAAGAAGCTTTAGCGTCGTGTACGCTTACGACATCTGACGAATTAGATTTATTATCACTCCACTCAAATTGTCATAAATCAAATAATCACGAGATGGAAGCACAAGGTAGGTCAACTTATGTAGCCGATATTTGAATTTGTTTAGACTAGTCTTTAGATTAACAGTTCCTTAAACTAGACAGAAGAAAATGAAACTTTCAAATTATTAAGAAAATTTTTCGAATTCAATGTAATTTAATAACTAAGTTTTAAAAGAAGTGAAATGAAAACATGACAGTAGAGTAACGAAGCATTATGGTGTAAAATTTTCTGTACAATTGATATTGTTATAGTAATATTTTAATCTCCTTCATTCAAATAGCGTTAGAATTTATTATTGCTATATTATTACCTAGCTATTTGTTTCATTACCAGTCAGTTGAATAAAAATCTTTTTTGAACACCTTTATTTCAATCCAAATGGTATATTATAGCTCTCAATCTAAAAGCTTGAATATGCTTCCTTTATGGTTTCACTTTGCAACTAGTATAGTAATAAAAGCGCGCAACAATTACTATAGCAATGTCATTGCTGGTGAACGGTATTCGAGACTGCTTTAGAGGTTCCAGGCCAGTTATTATCAAACCTTTCTATGATTAATCATATCTTTGCTATTGATTTCTCCATTTAGCAGCAACTGCAATACATAAGTTAACCTATCTTTTACTAGACTATCCTTTTAGTAGACTACTTTTTACTTTATTTTTCTATAACTATGTTTCTGATATTTACCTTCTTTTATGCGCAGTAATGATAATAATAATAACAACAATTAAAGTCCTACTGTCATCAATGACAGCATCGAGCACTATTGAGACAAAATCAAGTCGGCGAGCAAAAAGATAGTCCAAAATGGTGCAAATTCCCAAATCCAGATAATCAGTCTAAAGTACAGGGAAATTAGTGTGTATGCTTGCCTTAGATTCTACAGTATTCTGTAGCATAGAAGACATTTAGTAAACGTAGTTGTTATTCTTTGTAATTGCTACTGACTGTATTACTTCACAGAGCTTAGGCTCTTTTGTGGTAACCCTCTTTCTGATTATTTGTTTAGTTTCTAATTAAGTATGCTGTATTTGTTGTTTATTATGACATGGAAAACCTACTGATCCGCAGTCGGGCAACTTGCCAACATAGTACTTTATTCTGCTGTAAATATAGCTACAGACGGTTAAGTTGACCGACTTTTCATTAGTGTATTTTCATTTAATTCCATATAGTATATTCATCGCGATATATCTAATATAGCTGTTTCGTTTTCAGAGTACGAGTTTTGATATATAAATAAAATCTTATCCTATATTTTGTTTTAATTACAGACTTGAACGCAGAAAATGCAGCCACACAATCCTCGGGTTTTGAAAAGGAGGCAACTAATAATTTAACAAATGGAGGCCTACAGAAAGTTGAGGAGAAATCTCGACAAAAAATCGAAGATAAAACACCAGACGGCGATAGTTTACAGCTGATGATCCTCAGCTATCCGCAATACTGCCGTCTTTGCGCTCTTATAAAACGATTAGACGGAGTTTCTCTTACTCGGCAGATGGCGACTCTAGCTGGATTGTTAATTTCATCTATTCGCCAGGGGTTATTGAGGGGTTTGCTAGATGGGCGAGCGGTGTTGTTCTGTAGAGAAACTGCTGAATGTTCGGCACTGTCCGATCATCCGAGTAGAGTAGCACATCTAGGTAAGACTGGATAGTTGAGGTCTATTTATATGTGGAGTGGTTTAAGCTTTCTTTTTATTTGAAAGCCGTTTTAGTATCAGACGTATTGATTTTAAGTCCAACGGGCAGACAGAGTAAAGAGTGGTATGAATTTTCATATTGTCTCAACTTGAAAAAATGTTTGAAGGGAGAAGAGAGATTAGAATTGAACTAAACAAATCTATTTTTGACGTTGTTAACAATACTATCGTATTTATATTTTTAAATATTAATAAAATCAAATTTTGGTAATGTCGAGCAATTATGAGGAACTAATTATAGAACCTCTTCACGAAGTTGAGATATTTGTTAGTTGTTTCTCGAAGAATAAACAGCATAATTATTCCAGTTTCCCATGTTGTGCCCGGGACACAGAAGAATAGACCACTCGTTAACTGTATCCTCTTTGAAAGTATTTGTTTGTAAGGCAAATACTGTATATGTCTAACTTCTAACTTTTTCATATGATAATGTTAGTTCATTAATCTAAATAATTAATCTAATTAGTCGATTTAATTTACTGAAATTATACGCAGCTCCTGTGCTGAAAGGGAGAAAGAGGAAGAAGAAGCTGATATCTCGTAGCGCTGAGTCAACAGATTCCAACGAATCAGAAACGAGCTCTGATCGTAACTCCTCGCACAAAACAAAAGTTTGTTTCTCAAATGTTATTATGTGTAATGATAAGTATGTCTTTTTTTGTCATTCTGGGTGTTCAAAATTGAGAATCATTAAGTGCTGAATATAATTTTGTTTTGCATTATATGGGTCTATTGTCTTATAAATGTCTTTACTGTAGCTGTGTGTCACATTAAAAGTCTTTAGTATGTATCATTAAATGTCAATAGTATGTGTCATTAAATGTCAATAGTATGTGTCATTAAATATCAATAGTATGTGTCTCCGTTATAACCCTGTGTCATTTTAAATGTCTCTATTATAACTATGTGTCTCACTAAATGCCTCTAAAATAATTATGTGTCATTTTAAATGACTTTAATATAACTATGTGTCACATTAAATGTCTACAATATAACTATGTGCAATATTAAAAATGTCTCTCTTATAGCTGAGTGTCATATTAAATGTCTCTAATATAACTATGTGTCATATTAAATGTCTATAATATATATATTTGTCATATTAATTGTCTCTCTTATTACTATATGTCGTGTTAAGCGCCTATGGTGTATTCTATAGCCTCAGAAGAACCCGGTGGGTCGACCGGCTGGGAACAAGAAGACACTGGAGGCGAGAGAAGAAGAGAAGTTCATGAAGAGACTGTACGACTACATGAAGGGCATTAGCTCACCCATATCTCGTGTGCCGGTGCTTGGATTCAAAGAGTGTATGATATTAGTATATGCTTACTTTTTATTGAATGATAAATAAAAGGTCTATTATTATTGGAATTATTATTATTATTCTTATTATTATTATTATTATTATTATTATTCATTAGGCCTATTGCTTGATTGATTGATTCCTTCTTTGTTTACTATTCCGATAAGCTATCTAGTAAAATTATGTTTTTGTGTTATATTTTTATGTTATGTATGTTATATATGTGTTATATATGTTATATATAAACATATAACAAATAACACCTTTCTTAAGTGTTCTTACAAACAAATATAGGACGACCGCTTAAAATGGTAAAATGCATTCGAAAATATCAGTTTTACTACCAGTAACTTACTGTTGTTACATTTATCTTTGTGACGATATACAAATATCACTTTGATACATTGATACAAATTTTATTAATGCTTCGATTGTTGTTTGTTATTGCTGCTATTATTGTGTCCTAGTTTTGTGTCCGGGTTACTTGAAGAATAGACGAAACGTTTACTGCACGTGTCTTAAAAGGGCGACATAAAAATAATGTCAAAACCAACGCCAGAAAGGGCATTCGGTTAGTGAGCGCCTAGGCTCCAGAAATTGGTACAAAAATTTAAAAGAATGGAATGATATGGGCACATTGCGATTTGTGTGGGACAGAGAGTATTAGAGAAGGTCTATTCGTATCCAGACCCCTGGTTTAAACTGGGAATCTAGGGAAGATGAAGATGAAGATGATGATGAAGATGATGATGATGATGATGATGATGATGGTGATGTTGTATTTATTGTTATCGTTATCGTTGCAGTGAATTTATACCAGTTCTACCAATACACTCAGAGTCTGGGAGGCTATAAAAAGGTAAAGTAGGCCACTCTCTTAAACCTCATTCTTTTATTTAGGCCTATTGATTGATTGATTGATTCATTCATTCTTTTTTACTATATCCCCAAGCTATCTATTTTAATTTTTTGTGCTATTTTGGCTTATTTTTAGGTTTGACAAAGCGGAATGGTCTTTTGCAAAAAGAAGTGTGCTTCTGTCATTGATATTAATCATTCCACGACATCATCCTTGATGATGGAAAGGGCCTTTTTAAGGATTTGACAGCATCGACATAAGGGACTTATGTCGATGCTGTCAAATCCTGAGGTGAATTGAACCCTCGTGGGTTCAAATCCCGGCCTCGCTGATCTGAGAGTAAAATCTCGGACATTCACTGGACTGGTTATACGAAAAATGGTCTAAATTGCCTACCGGATTAAGCATGTGGTTTTAAAAGTGATAGATATCAGCATAGTTGATTATTCACTATAATGCGTGTTTACTTTTTTTACTTTTTACTTTACCTTTATTATTATTCAGCCTTTATCTTAATTCTAATCATTCTTCATAAAGTTAGTTGTGTAGCTTTCCTTGTGCAACCCTCATACCATAAGATATAGAATATGCATGACGCATAAAACACACTGAAAACATTTTAGACATACAGGACACATAAAACACACAGGGCATAGATAATAAATACTGTACAAATAGAACACACATGACACTTATAAGGCACATAAAACATACAGGACACATTTAAGACATATTGGACAAATAAAACTCACAGGATACATATAAGACATATTGGACACATAAAACAGTCAAACGCACATGACACATATAAGACATATTGAACTAGTAAATCAGTCAAACTTGCAGGACACATTTAAGACATATTGGACACATAAGACATATTGGACGCGTAAGACATACTGGACACATAAGACATACTGGACACATAAATAAGACATGTAAATTCACTTATGTGCAGGTAACGAAGAAGCGGTTGTGGAAGAAAGTGTATGATAACATGGGAGGTTGCTCGGGCAACACTAGCGCCGCCACTGCTACGAGAATGAACTATGAGAAGTATAGCCTTATGTCGACATATTTATTAGATATACTTAAGTCGATATATTTATGTCCCTGACATCATCCTTGGATGAGGAAACGAACGTTAAACCTTTATTACTTTATTAGTACTATGTCGATATACTTATGTCGATATCTTCATTAGATATACATAAGTCTCTATACTTAGGTCGATATATTTATTAGATATACTTAAGTCGATGTACTTATGTCGATATATTTTATTTATTGGATATAGGTAAGTCGATATACTCAGGTCAATGTATTGATTTATCTATATATTTAAGCATTCAGTAATTTATTTCTATATTATTTTAATTGTCTATTTATTTAGGTGTTTATCAGTTTAATTAATAATAATAACACACATTATAGTGAAATGATCAACTACGTTGATATCTATCACTTTTAATACCTCATGTTAAATCCGTTAGGCAATTTTGACAATTTTCCATGTAGCCAGTCCAGTGAATGTCCGAGATTTTACGCTCAGATCAGCGCGGCTGGGATTCGAACCCGCGAGGGTTCAATTCACCTGAGGGTCTGCCATTTAAAATCTCATGACGTTATCTACACCTAACCATTGCGCTACTGAGACATTCAAATAATTGTCTGTTTTATTTAAATATCTATTTATTTAAATGTTTATTAATTTAATTGTCTATTTCATTTAAGTGTCTATTTACTTAATTGTCTTTTTATTTAGATGTCGCCTTGTTTACATAATTATCTGTTTAATGATATAAGCTTAGATATGTGTAAATGTATCTATATGTAAAGATACCTGTTTATTTACATATTCATTTAATTTTCCGTCTGTTTGTCTACGAACGGTTACATAGTGCTCGATGCTGTCATTAACGACAGTTACACTGTATTTGCTGTTGTTTCATATTGATCTAGTTTTTTAAATAATTGATTTCAGTTGGTCTGATTCATATCTTTAAGTTAAAAGTTGAATGATTTAGTGGAATGTGGGTGTTTAAAATGACATTTATCGACTTGATGTCAAAGAGAGATGACAAGCATAACGTCCCTGACATCATCCCTGGATGAGGAAACGGACATTAAATCTTTATTATTAATAGTAATATCTCATTCACTGCCTTCGTTGACTACATTCGATCATGCTCGTTACGTGCATTTGATCATTTGATCATCTGTACAAAATAGTAATATTTATTGTGCCATTATTCTTCAGAAAATGGTGTTAATGGAAATATTTGTCTTTTTTTATTACGATGTTTATGTTGAATTATTATCTCCAATTGATCACTAAGAAAATGATAAAGATATGTATTTTTATGCGTTGTTTGATATTTTCTCAGAATGTTGTTGCCATTTGAAGAGCATCTGGAACAGCTGGAAAAAAATAAAAAGCTGACGCGATTAGGGAAACAACTTAAGCAGCAGCAGATTCTATCAGCTCAAAATCGAGCTAAAGTTAAGGTACGTTCTGTCAATCAATCAATCAATCAATCAATCAATCAATCAATCAATCAATCAATCAATCAATTAGTCAGTCCGTCAGTCAGTCAGTCAGTCAGTTAGTCAATCAGTTCGTCCATCTATCAATAAGAAGTTAGCGTCCGGTTCCTCATAATGAATGGAATGTTATGTTGCTAAATTTAAGTTTAAAATTCTAAGTTTTAAGTTTCATCAATGAATATTTGACAGAGGGTTCTTACATTGTAAACTAGGTCATGTGCCAATATACAATAAATTTATGTACTAAAAAGAATTAATTAGTATGTTTTCATTTAATAAAAACTCTCATTCGGAAATATTGATTTCATTCAGTACATTTTACTTGAAATTGCTCCGTTGATTTCTTTAAAATCTTATTTCGAAAATACAATTTAAATACGCCGTAAATTAGTATATTACACTATCCACTCTAATAATTACTTTAAAATCAGATGTTTAGGTAAATATTGCTTTTGATAGGCTCTTATAGTGTGCTGAAGTGTGATATTATTTAATATTTGAGTATTTCTCTCACAATGTCCCAAAGCGTCGTCATTGGGCGAGCATCTGGACGTTAAATTCACTTCGATTGACAGGTAATTGATTTATTGATTGATTAATTGATCGATTGATTGACTGATTGTTTGATTGACTGATTGATTGATTGATTGTTTGATTGACTGATTGATTGATTGACTGACTGTTTGATTGACTGAATGATTGATTGACTGTTTGACTAACTGTCTATTTGATAGACTGAATAATTGACTGGTTGATTGATTGATCCATTGTTATGTAGAAACCTTCTGATTACTCTAATAGTACTTCAACTACTCAAAGTGGAGTCAATCATTCCATTACTTTCTCACCATCAAGTGCCAAGAAACCAAAACTGGAGCCAACCGAAGCTCCTAGCTCCAATATCATGAGCACAACGAAGTCAACGATGCCACCTGGCGACACAAAGATGGAACCACGACCGTTCAGCTTACTTACCCCCGGTTACCGGGTAATTGCAGAGAAACCTTCTACTTGTAGCAGTGTAAAGGATGTAAAAAATGGTATTAAATTTGAAGTTGGCATAAAGCGAGAAAGTGAATTTAATGGCTATAAATCGACTGGTGTTCCATTGAAACAGGAGAAAGAAGAAAAGGTTGGCACATCTTCTGCTTTAAATACTACCAGCGTCAACTCTCGATTGCTGGGTGTGAAACATTTCCACAGTCAGGAGAACAAATATGTAGAACGACAACTCGCTTTAAAATCCGACACACGCTATAGAGACCAAAGTAATTTATTGCCTAAGATAACTTCCAGTTATTCACCAGATGTCGCAAGTGGCGCGGTTTCTGCCTCGCTCACTTCGCGACGTCTTCTTTCAGGAAGCAAAATGGTTTACAACGGCTTCGGGCCTTCTGGGAATTCCATGGAATGTTATCCCGCTTCTGGAAAATCCAACGGAAATTACTCGAATGGAAAGAGCGATGATATTTTTGGAAATCTAAAGCGCAGCATACAGAACAGTTCTTACAGCGATGTTATTTCTCTTTCATCTCATCAGCTTCAGAACAAAAATGACTCTCGAGGTAACGCCGTTAAGTCTGTTTACACGAGCTCTCAACGTGTTTCCAGTAGTGTAGCCGCTCCCAGCATTCCACACGTTCCTTGTCAAGGTCAGTCAAATGTCGTTGGAAGTTCGCAGAGGTCATCGCTACACAGGGACATCATGAATACTCTAGTGGCAGGTCAAGGTCATATGAAAAGTGGATTTTTTAGAGGAGCCACTTCATCTGGTGGTCAGTTGTTAGTCAATAATTCTTCGAGTGGTGATAATCAGAGAACACAGAGGCAGCAAGGCAGCAGCTCCACCCTGCCTTTAGCTGCCCTCGATCAGCCCACAGATCTCAGTATGAAGACGTTGAAGAAGCAGGAAAAAGATCCGGGTGGTCGATCAACAGGTGGCGGCAGAGTAGCGAGTTTCTCGAACTTTCTGCCGCAAGATGAGCCGCTAAATCTTTCCGCAAAACCCAGAGAATCTTCTCAAAGTAATTCAACAAATAGGAGTGATGCTCACAGGTCAAGGTCAGATCGACATTCAACTGGGTCAGTGGGTTACTTATCGGGGTCAGTAGGTCATTCAACTGGATCACAAGGTCGTTCATCTGGGTCAGCAGGTCATCGGCATAGTACATCCAGGTCAGAGTTCAATGGAATGAGGTTAGATTTAGGGGTTGGGTTGGGTTCTGGTCTTGCCAATGGGTCACTGAGCGCATCAGGTTTATCAGGCTTACCGTCAGGCTATGAAGCCTTCTCGTCTGCATCTCAGGTATTCTTGTTCCTTCTTTAATTTTTGTAAATAAAAAAGTAAAAGTAAAGTAAACACGCATTATAGTGAAATGATCAACTATGTTGATATCAATCACTTTTTAATACTGCACGTTTAAACCGTCAGACAATTTAGTCTATTTCCATATAACCGGTCCAGTGAATGTCCGAGGTTTTACTCTCAGATCAGCGCGGCTGGGATTCGAACCCACGAGTGTTCAATTCACCTCAGGATCTGTCATTTAAAACTTCATGACGTTACCCCTATGTTACTGAGACATTCTAAAATACTAAGTACTACGTTGAACAGCGAGATGTTTTTGATAATGTAGATATTCTAAATCATGTTGAAGTTATTATTAAAAATTATAGTAGAGATGTTGAATGTGACGCAGACATTGGCTGGAGCCAGTGGCGATGTCGGTAAGATATTCGTCCGCGGATTAGTATGTGCGGGGTTCAAATCCTCGGCTCGCGCGTCACTGACATCGCTTTCGAGTGAGGAAACTGGCGTTAACATTAGCTTTACTTTAGCTTTACTAGACACGTCAGGCTTAAGTAAAAACAGAATTACTGATGTTAATTTATTAACATCAGTTTTAACTATGATGTAAATAAAATATAAAACGTGATTTTTTCATTACATTTTGCCATTAGATGTAATTATGCATTCGACTATAGATGAAACTTAAAATGCTGATATTCATTGCATCGTTATGTTGTTATTTACAGAATTCATCAATGCCTCCACTTGCCTCTCAGCTGCTACCACTGCCTATGATGCCTTCGCTCTACGCCTCTCAAAACTTTCAACAATTCTTTGCCAATCAGTCTACCGCCATGTTGCCTAGCCTAGCTAACTCACTGCCCCCCGGTTTAACTAACTCACTGCCCCCTGGTTTTGCTGAATCATTGCTGGGTAAATGTTCGGATCAGCAGCTGGCGCTAATGGCTCATCCCGCCTTTGCAGCAGCTGCAGCTACGTTGGAAAACCCCGTAGCAGCTGCAGCAATGCTAGCAGCTGGGCTAGGACAGTTTGAGCTGCTGCAGGCAGCTGCTGCCGCTGCGGCTGCAGGAAATCTGAACAGTAGCAGAAGCTACAGAGAGTAGCTGTTAGTCTATTGAGAGTAGCTGTTAAGCTACAGAGAGTAGCTGTTAATCTACTGAGAGTAGCTGTTAATCTACTGAGAGTAGCTGTTAAGCTACTGAGAGTAGCTGTTAAGCTACTGAGAGTAGCTGTTAAGCTACTGAGAGTAGCTGTTAAGCTACAGAGAGAAGCTATTACACTGTGATTCTAATTCCATACCTACAATCCAAAATGATCCTTTGATAATTTAAAAAATAAATTTTGGTTTGTTTGTGAGCTTAGTTACATTCACATTGTTTCAACATTCAGTCCAGTAAGATAGATATGTTAGCTTATTACATTACGATTGGCATGTTAGCCTATTACTCGGCACTAAGACTGTTATCATTGTAATCTGAAAGACACGCCGATTTCTTTTGTAAAATTGATTTATGTGCCTTTATAAACCATGTGAAGCCATATCATTGCTGCGTCAAAATATTGAATATATTAAACCTTAATTAAATATCAAATTAACCAATTTTGCATCATATTATTTCTTATTTTGGATGCGCGCAGAGATAACAAGTTTCCTAGGATCTATGCATGAATGCCCGTGCCATAAATTATATTGGGGAAATTTAAAATATTTCTCGATACCTGTGTAGAAATATTATAGATAAAAATTAGTATTTGAATTACGTAAAATATTCTAAATATACTGTCATAGTTTAGCGCTTTGATATGATTATCTAAATTTAATATAAGGCCTGTATTTGAAGCACAGTTCGGCCACAGCACAGAACTCATGACCTCTTGCTTTAAACGCTGCTTAGCTACCAATAGACCACGGTTAATCTCGCTTCCTGTCACATGTTCCCTTCTTCTCTAATAATATATATATATTATTACTATTACTGTAATATTAATAATAGTCATCATCATCGTCTTCCTTTGAATCCCAGTTTAACTAGGTTCAGGTCATAATAACTAATCATCATCATCATCATCATCATCATCATCATCATCATCATCATCATCATCATCATCATCATCATCATCATCATCATCATCATCATCATCATCATCATCATCCTCCTTTGAATCCCAGTTTAACTAGGTTCAGGTCATAATAACTAATCATCATCATCATCATCATCATCATCATCATCATCCTCCCTTGAATCCCAGTTTAACTAGGTTTGGGTAATAATAACTAATAATAGCAATTATTTTTTTAAAATCAGCGACAAATTGTTAATGCTTAACTAATATCTAAGTTGATCGTCATAGCAGTTCCAATTTAGGCTTAATAAAAGTAACTATCATCATTCCAGTGAAACGTTGAAAACTTCTTTGCGCAATATGTTTCTTTACGATTTGGACAATTTATAATTTTGTAATTTGAAGATCAGGGGGCTATTTGAGTTAATGAGATTTGTTGAATACATCATTGGCACTACTATAAAGTGTTATTAAAGAATCCTTTGTAGTTTCAACCAAGGCAGCTTGCTGATGTGGTTCTCCAGTGCAAGATTTTACTTCGTTTCATTAAGAATAGGTAATACATTTTTTGAGAGTTTATTTCATTTTCACTTTACTTGTCATGCTGCTGGAAATGTTTAATGCTAAAATCTCTCTCTCTCTTTCTTAGCGCACTGCCTACTGGCAGGTCCATGGTATATAACGCCTCCACTCTTCTCTTTCTTCCGCTTTCCTCTTCATTTCTACATATGTGTGGGTCTTTAAATCATCCAACAGACCTAATCTCGGCCTGCCCCTGCCTCTATTTCCTTCCATTTTACCTTCTATGATCTCTATTAATAGACCTTCTCCTCTTAGGATGTGTCCTATCCAACTGTTGTTCCTATTTTTTAACACATTTATCAACTGTCTATCAGTACCAACTCTCTCAAATGCTGAAATATAGAAGAAGAACTGGTACCTTTCAGAGCATCCCGACGCATTTAGTACTGAAAGTCTGAAAGGATTCGGATTCAATGAAAATATTTCATATATTTTGTAAAACGTAGAAAGTATATGTTACTTAGCTCCCAGTAATAATTAAAAATGTTTCAATTTTGGCGATAATTAAAATAGGAAGAAATTTTGAGATTGAAATTTACTATTGAATTAACTAAATAAGTATTTTTGACGTAGACTCCAATGATATTGTATGCGTTGATTTATTAATTTGTTGTAATTTTGTTTTGCTTTCTTAGTTATGTCGCTATGGTGAATATTTCTCGTGTTAAACTGTCCTGAAGGTCTTTAGATTTCGTTTCTAAGCAATCTTTGATTTTGACTCTTTTTCTCTCTCGATATTTTGTATACTACGCTGTAAATTAAACACCGCTTAAGTTTCTGTAGTTGCATTAGTTATTCTGACATTTTAAGTCGCCAATTATAAATATCTACATAATTAAATGATAGGAAAAGAAAGTTTTAGCGTCGGTTTCCTCACATATAGATGATTTTAATGTCCAGATTGCTCACAGAACTGAGAATAAACATACTGACAATGATTTAATTGAATCAATTAATGAAACAAATCAATGAATAAGTGAATCAATCATTTAACGAATCAATTAATGAATGATTGAATCAATTAACAATCAATAGATAAATAAATCAATTTGTTATAATTTTTAATTTTTTAAAATTTTTTAAAAAGTAGGACTAATTAAGTATTTTATGATGTACAGATAGGTGAAATTAGACCTAAATAGAAATATATATTTTAAATTTCCTATAAATAGTTATAGGCCTAGTTGGTCACTGGCTCTTTTGGGTAAATGTACTTGTATAATGTAGTTTTCAGTTTTATATTGAACTATGTGGTGTTATTAATATTAATTGGTATTAGTTAAGAGCCTGATGAGTCTTAAACAAGCATATAATTGCTTCCTGACTCTGTAATGTAATGTTATTGACGGCTCAAATTGAGCCGTTGGTTAAACCTCATCATTTTGCACGTCTATCTTCAAGGCGGATTATTAGGCGGATTGTTAGGCGGATTATTATGATTGTTTGTTATCATCACTGAGATTATAAAATAGCTTCCGACAGAAGGGCTAAAGTAAATTTTAACGTCAGTTTTGTGCTCGATAGCATATCAATGACGGGAGGGCATAGAATTTGAACCATGCACATACTGATCCTCTAATGAACAACTTGCCTACAACCCACGGGCTCAGGTCCTTTTATAATATAGGATACAAGTAAAAACTGGTAATGCTAATAGTTTCAGTAATATCGGTTTCCTCACTCGAAAACGATGTCGGTGAAGGGCGAGCCGTGACTGACAGAAAAAATACCATATAGTACAAATAGTACAAATAGTACCGCTAGTTATGACCTACTGTTCATTAAGAAATGGATAGCCTAAAATATAATTCTCGAATATTCACATAAATGAATAGAAGATATGAAATCTCACGCTAAATATAATGAAATATCAACACGATAGTTTCCTAACTTAACAGTTATATAATCCTATATATTTATATAGGTTCTCACACGCCCCACCAGAAATATTACGTGTTAATATTTCTTACTAAAATTGAAACTAGATTAGATATAACTGCACAATACCATGTTGCAAAATAACTAAAATATACAACGATATATATACACGTTCATAAAACTGTTAAAACGATACCTCATGTATATTGTAATACATGTTTTTCAAGACGAAACAAGTAGTTATTATTTGAACTGTCTTTCGTGTGCTATGGCTCACATTTTCAGAATAGCAAAAAATGTCTCTCATGTGATATGATTCACATTTCCAAATAACAACATGTCATTCATATTAATCTTATCTTTTAAGTGTAGTAGCTTACTGAACTTTTCGCAATACAAAATTAAAACCGTTTGCTCAGAATACAAAACAAATTATTTGAAGGAGACGCATTACAATAAATTTAAAATGTGGCCGCTCCTATTTCTCCAGCTCTCCACAAATTTCTCCAACTCTCCGCTAATTTCTCCAGGTCTCCACAAATTTCTCCAAGTCTTCTATAATTTCTCTACGTCTCCAATAATTTCTCCAGGTCTCCACTAATTTCTCCAGGTCTCCACTAATTTTTCCAGGTCTCCAATAATTTTTCCAGGTCTCCACTAATTTCTCCAGCACTCCAATAATTTCTCCAGATCTCCAATAATTTCTCCAAGTCTCCAATAATTTCTCCAAGTCTCCAATAATTTCTCCAGGTCTCCACTAATTTCTATAGCTCTCCACTAATTTCTCCAGCTCTCCACTAATTTCTCCAGGTCTGTACTAATTTCTCCAGGTCTCCACTAACTTCTCCAGGTCTCTACTAATTTCTCTAGGTCTCCACTAATTCATGCCTCCGGTGTTTATGTTCGATTGAAACTCGCATGATCGGCAAAGATTCCCGTCCACTTAAAGTAAGCGTCCAATCAAGCTGCTCGATACAAAAGTCATGTCCGCTGCTATTTGTCCAATGAGTGACCTGCTTTCAACGACACGTCAAATTGAATTTTGATTACTCCGTCAGGGAGAGGACAATCGACCAATGCCTCGAGCGGTTACATCCTAATTCGGTCTTCTAATTGAGTTTAGATTTGCCGCAACTGAATCGATGTTTTCTATTTCAGTTAGATGAACTAGTATCTATTTAACTGGTTTTATATTTATAGTATACAATTGTGTATTAGTTTACCCGAAGTCATTCCTAGTTACATAGTGCTAGTTTATCAAAGCATAACTTGGCTGCAAATCAAAAAAGTTATTAATAGAGACGCTTTATTAAGTCTATCAATAGGCTTAGTATTCTGTCTACTAAATTTATCGCTATAATATCTAGTTTGTAGTTGTACCACCCATGTGTTCTTTGGTGTTCAATGGAATAAAAGTAAACACGCATTATAGTGAAATGATCAACTACGCTGAATGTTTATCACTTCTAACACCACACGTTCAAACCGTCAGGCAATTTAGCCCATTTTCCGTGTAACCAGTCCAGTGAACGTCCGAGACTTTACTCTCAGATCAACGCAGCTGAGATTCGAACCCATGAGGGTTGAATTCACCCCAGTCTCTGTCTTTTAAAACTTCATGACGTTACCCCCACGCTATTGAGACATTCAATATTTGGAGTGTAGGATCCACACCAAGTGTATCCTTAGTGATTCTATGTAGTCGATTGTTCATGATGTAATCACTAGAATGCGATGAATGATCAATCAATCAATCTATAAGTAAATAAATAAATACATAAATCAGTACGTCAGTCAATCAATCAATCAATCAATCAATCACTCAATCAAACAATCAGTCAGTCAATCAATCAATCAATAAATCAAGCAGTCAGTCAATCAGGTACTCAGTCAAGCAGGCAGTAAGTCAGTAAGTCAGTCAGCAGTAAATGAATGAATGAATGAATGAATGAATCAAGTAAATCAGTGTGTCTCAGGGTTTCTAAATCAATTGGATCTAAACTTGAACGAAGAATTAGCCTGAGATTCGATAGTCAATCACCGGTTTATATTAGAATGATAGACATTCAGTGTTTACTAGACATGATCGGAATTCTTGGGATTCGAACCCCTACTCACTGAATCCACGTCGAGCCGCTAGCTACACTAAGTAGTGCCTAGTTGATGTGATGTATTCAAAGTGTGCAAGCTGGGACAAAGCTGAATATCATCAACATCAGCTATGCCAACATCTTGCCTAATCTGAATCATCAGTAGCACCATAACATCAGTAGCATCATCTCATTAGTATTATCATCTCATCAGTAGCATCATCTCATGAGTAGCATCATCTCATCAGTAGCATCATCTCATTAGTATTATCATCTCATCAGTAGCATCATCTCATTAGTATTATCATCTCATCAGTAGCATCATCTCATTAGTATTATCATCTCATCAGTAGCATCATCTCATTAGTATTATCATCTCATCAGTAGCATCATCTCATTAGTATTATCATCTCATCAGTAGCATCATCTCATTAGTATTATCATCTCATCAGTAGCATCATCTCATTAGTATTATCATCTCATCAGTAGCATCATCTCATTAGTATTATCATCTCATCAGTAGCATCATCTCATTAGTATTATCATCTCATCAGTAGCATCATCTCATTAGTATTATCATCTCATCAGTAGCATCATCTCATTAGTATTATCATCTCATCAGTAGCATCATCTCATTAGTATTATCATCTCATCAGTAGCATCATCTCATTAGTATTATCATCTCATCAGTAGCATCATCTCATTAGTATTATCATCTCATCAGTAGCATCATCTCATTAGTATTATCATCTCATCAGTAGCATCATCTCATTAGTATTATCATCTCATCAGTAGCATCATCTCATTAGTATTATCATCTCATTAGTATTATCATCTCATCAGTAGCATCATCTCATTAGTATTATCATCTCATCAGTAGCATCATCTCATTAGTATTATCATCTCATCAGTAGCATCATCTCATTAGTATTATCATCTCATCAGTAGCATCATCTCATTAGTATTATCATCTCATCAGTAGCATCATCTCATTAGTATTATCATCTCATCAGTAGCATCATCTCATTAGTATTATCATCTCATCAGTAGCATCATCTC
>CAJHZI010000085.1:0-67500 GCA_905160935.1 Enchytraeus crypticus
CCATGGATCCATGTACTAGTTTAAATTTTTCAAAGAAATTAAGTAGTCGTCGTTCTCTAGATATTTCTGTCCGCATGCGAGATCTGGCAAGAGTTCTGCTAAAAGCAAGAAGCATTTAACCAGTCCAGTCTTTTGATACACTGATTTCACCAGGGAGTTTTGATACAGTTATTGTCGTCATTGAAGGGGAAGGAAAGCCACAGAATGACACAAAAGGCAGACGAACGTTTAAGAATCCTTCTTTTGTTATAAAAGTAGGCGGAAGCCAACTTAAATATGCAGAATTGAAACGAGGTTCAGCCTTACGTGAAAACGATATAGCAAGTCTTGGAGAAGCTGAAGAATTCAAAAAATTGCACTTAAGTGAATACACCGATCATATGGCTTCATTTGCACAATCATCATACAGAGTAAAGGGTTAAATAAAGCTAACCGGATTTCCTGATGAAGAAGATCTAAAGACTTTAAAGGCTTACCAGGAAAAATCAATCTATAGTTTGGTGAAAGAACTAAAATTACAGGCAACAGATATTATCTGGAGAAAACTAGCAGAAGTGGCACTTTCGAGAATGATAGTGTTCAATGCTCGACTCGGAGCAGAAGTGGCTGAACTGACCATAGACGATTATTGCCATATGACAAACTCGGTCGATCCCTCTGTCGTGTCTACACTAACAGCAGCAAAAAAACATCTAGTAAAACGAATGTGTGTGATAAACGTTCTAGGCAAGCGACATAGGATTGTACCAATACTCGTAACAAATGACTTGTAGATTCTCTTATGGTTCTTAACAATAGTAGAGAAGAGTGCTCCATTCTCAAAGATAATCCTTATGTTTTTGCTCTACCAAATTCTATCTCAAGTCACCTCGGTTTCTAAAAAACCTTGAAAAGTGTTGCTAAGGCTGCTAACCTCAAGAAACTACACCTACTAACCACGACGAGGATGAGGAAGCATCTTGCTACAGTGGCACAGGTTAATAAAATTAACAAATGATAATAAATAAGATGTTAAAGCTTTATTTTGTTTTAAGTCTAAAGAAATTCAGCATACACGGGGTAATTTCTGTGTTCACAATATTCAAATATTGATTGTCATTGTTGACAGATTATTGCACTTTTTTTGGTGGTAATATTACCTTTTACATGTCAGTCTCATCATAGGAGCCTTCACAGAAGTATAAATGTGAATAAATTGAGAAGTGACCAGCAAACTCATTAAATTTAGATCAGCTTATATTTGGGCCAAGCCGGTAGCTTGTTGGAAAGTTATTCAACAGCAGAGTAGTGGATGCAGGGTTCAAAACTTCCAATCCAATACTCTTCTCGCCACTGACATGCTATTCAAGCAGAAAAGGGATATTAAATTTTGTTTAGCAAACATTACAGCATCAGAGATCTGAGATATTGGCTAAAGATGCCTCGTTGTGAGGGTATTTCTAATGGACCGGGTCATATTGCTTCGTGCCCGATTAGTCGCTCAGATAAATCGGTAAAACTTCGTCAGGGTGATCTGATGCTGTGTGATGATTGCACAGCTGCTCGTTTCCCCTCCACGGAGGTAGACGGAATAACGCAGTCTTCCACTGTGATATCCAATGATTTACTAACAGCTGAGCCTGGTGATCAACCGATTATAACGATGAAGGCTGGAGATATGAGAGTGGGTGATGCTATTTCCCTCACTCCTGTTCGTAATGAGCTCCTATGCTTCGTGATGGGTAAGTGTAATATCTTATCTTTTGACCACCTGGTTACTGTTTGTTCTTCCTTCTATAAGGAAAATGAAATAATGTTGGCTCGGAATCTAATCGAGAAACATTCCTCGCAGCGTTTAAAGAAAAGACAGGGTGATTCCAAGATGAGAATAGCTATGGAAGACATTATCAAGGTATGTCTCAATCCATCCATCACACTTCCTGTGTACTACGCCGTGGACCTCAATCGTTTACCTCCTGTTGACATCAAGCATTGTGATGTATCTGCTTTATTACAGGAGATCAGTTTGCTGAGATCTGAAGTGAGACAGTTTGGGCAGTTGCGTGATGAGCTATCGGAGCTTAGGAAGCTAGTGACGTGCTCTAGTCAAATGAATGATAACTCTGACTGTGTTATAACTAATTCTACTGCACAGGATTCCGTGAATGTATCTGATACGCATGCTCAGGCTAATAGTAAAACCTTTGATGCTGGTAAAAGTTCTCGTGTGAAATGGACAACGACTGGTAAGGTGAGGAAGGATACACAAGTGGATGTCAATTCAGGTAATGTCTTTGCGGCACTGAATACTACTAAGCCTGTAGATAGGGCAGCTTCTGATTCCGTATCAGTGGATAGCACTAATGCTTTCAGGTCAACTTTAGACTCTGCCTTAACCACTATGGCTGATGTGCTGAAGAAATCAGTGAGCACTGGTGCTATGAAGAAGACATCGTCTGTAGCCAGTAAGAAAGTTTTTATTGGCAGAGCTGTAACTTCTAAACTAGCTGCTGCGAAAGTAATTAAACGTTGCAGTGCTTTCCTGACTAGACTGGATCCAGCCACAACTGTCGATGATGTTCGAAATTATGCGATTGATAATGTTGCAGCATCTACTGGATATCGTCTGTCTGATGAATCATTAACTTGTACTAAGTTAACTACAAGATATGATAGCTATGCTTCATTTTCAGTTACATGTAATATTGATGCTAATAATTTTAAGCAAGTGTCTGATGTTATTTTTTCTGTTAATTGTTGGCCTGAGGGCATTCTAGTGAGGAAATTTTATCACTCTGTTAACAATCGCAATCTAAATGGCGCCACAGTATGATTCTAGTCTTAATTATGTTAGTGCTCAGGATAAAACAATGAACAGGTCCTCTGAGCTCCGATTTTGTTCTTTTAATTGCAGATCTGTTAAAAACTGTACTCCTGCTATAAGTGACATTTGCAATAACCATGATATTATACTCTTGCAAGAACATTGGCTGTTACCTAATGAATTGAACTATTTAGGTCGTATTCATGCTAGTTTTCTGTCTGTTGGGCTCTCTGCTGTTGATATTTCTAATAATATATTAGTCGGGCGTCCGTATGGTGGTACAGCTATTCTATTTAGAAATGATATTTTTAATAAGTACACTGTAGTTGATAGTGTTGATTCTAGAATAACAGGTTTAGAATTCAATACAACATTAGGCTCTGTATTGCTTTTAAATGTATATATGCCAGTTGATTATGGCGACAGTGAGAGCTTAGAACAATACATTGATTGTTTAAGCAACCTTAAAGCTATTATGGATAGTAGTGTGGCTCAACACACTGTTATTGCTGGTGATTTTAATTGTAATACTGGTACTAGGTTTTTTGATGAATTTTCGCTATTTGCTGTTGAAAATAATCTTAATGTTTCTGACATGGTTAGATTAAGCAATGTTCATACGTACGTAAGTGATGATGGCTTGCGAAGATCTTGGATAGATCACATTCTTGCCAGTAGTTCATTTGATCAAATGATTTCAAGTATTCACATTTTGGAGGATGTAGTTGTATCTGATCATAAACCTGTTTCTTTTAATGTGAATATACATTCTGAAAATATTGCTCATGTTAATGATGCTGTTAATACTAAAATTAATGTTACCCCATTGTGGAATGTGTGTGATTCATATAAATTGTCGCAGTACACTAATTACTTGGATATTTTACTCAGTGGTATTCTCATTCCTTTTGATATCATTATGGATCCTAATCCTTCTGTTAATAAATTGTCTATTAGCAAAATTGAAAGTTTCTATAATGATATTATTCTATGTGTAAAAGATGCTGTTCACAAAATGATTCCCGCTAATATAGTTAAATGTAATGATCATATTATTCCTGGATGGAATACATATGTGAAAGAAAGACATTCTATGGCCAGGGATAGCTTTATGAACTGGTCAGCAGCTGGTAAACCCAGGCAGGGTTCTGTTTGTTGATATGAGGTTGGCTAGAGCTAGATTTAAGCTTGCTCTAAGACATTGTAAACAGAATCAAGAAGCACTGAAAGCTAATGCTTTAGCTAACAATTTAGCTAGTAACAATGCAATCAAATTCTGGTCGGAGATATCTAAAATGAATAGATGTACTGCTAATAACAATGTAATCAGTATAGGAGGCGCTTCAGGTGCTGACAATATTGCTAATATGTGGAAGAATCACTTTGGTGCCCTTTATAATCAGGATCCTACTTCAGTACACAAGACTGCATTTAATGAGAAACTTACTGTTTATAACACCAATTTCAATTTCAACCAGGGAAATTAACATGATGTGCAACACAAAAAAAACTGTTTGTATGGTATTTAATCCGCTTATCAAATGTAAATCTATTTGTGCTAACTTTCCGAACTTTTAACTTTCCCTGGTTGCCAACTCTAGCACATACAATAAGTGTTGCAGAGCACGCCAAGAAGGAGCCAACAAAACCATATCATCTGCATACGCTAAGACGTTAATGAATCTGTTCATGAAATAACAGCCTATACCAGATTGTGTAACTTTGAGTTCTTGATGACCATGAGCTTTCATTTGTATCCAGCTTTAGGTATCTTGGTCATATCATACAGAATGATCTTCATGATGATTTGGACATTAATCGTGAGATAAGGAATTTATTCTATCGTACTAATGTTCTTAAAAGAAAATTTGGCTTTTGCTCAGTTTCTGTTAAATTGAAATTATTTAGAAGTTATTGTTCTTGCTTTTATGATATAGCCTTGTGGAAGGTTTTTAAATTAGCTGCTCTTACTCGTATGAAGTCCTGCTATATAAAATGCGTTAAATCATTTTTTAACTTCCCAAAATATAGTAGTGTCACTGAAATGTTTTTATCTACTGGGTTGCCGGTATTTGACACAGTGTTATGTAACTCTCGGTTTAGTTTGTTAAAGCGTATCAAAGAGTCTCATAATGCTCTTATTTCCTCCATGTCAAGGTTCTGTATAAGCTGAGTATTGTTATTTATCTTTACATATAGATTACGTAATTCTCTGTCCTTTTTTTTCTTGTTTCTGTCATTGTATCGTGCAACGTCTTATGGACTGTTGTCTGAAATAAACGAGTGATGATGATGATTAAATTGGCTTCAGCCATCAGTATTTCCATCACTGCCACATGTAATTGCTCAGGTCAGAGAGTTTGGTTGAACTCATAGATTTTCATCTGAATTTATATGTATGCGATATCTTTCGATTAGAAAACAGACATTTGAATGTTTACTTGCGTAATTTAAGCTTCACTTTAGAATATAATTATTTAATTTAAATGCACATTTCTTTATAGTATTAAAATGCCTAATTTATGAGCATTTACAAAACAATACGGGTAAATAGGCATATTTATATTTTGTTACCTCTCTCCTTCAATTACTATGTCACCAGCTCCACAGTATTTGTAATCATGTATCGACATGTAGCAATGTTGGAACATCTCAGCAGTCGCACTTTCAGTTAAATCAAAATGGTAGGTAATGGAATAGTTCAAAGATACTCAGAATAGTTACGTTGTTTTATTGACAGTATTTAGTTACTAATAAGTATTTGGTATTATTGCAAAATATGCTTAATTTTCTTTTAACAGCTTCTAGACATGTCGACTGCTGAACTAGCTTAGCTATCTAATCACACGGGTCACAATGTTAGCACACACAAACGGAACTATCGTCTCCATCCGACATGTATTGAAATCACTAAAGTTGGCAAATTACTGCTCGCCATCGATGGTGAGAGTAATGAGGATGTTGAGCTGGACATTAGTAGAACAGACACATCTATAAAATCAGCATCAATAGAACAATCCTGTCAGCCTGATACAAGCAGTCAGGAGCCTACCATTGGTACGAATGTTCATTTTTACGAGCCATTATGAATTTGCGTCTACTAGAAATGAGGGATATGCAGAATACATGCACAGATTTGTTGCGAAGTTTGACTGAAAATAAATTGAATAATTATTTAAGTTTAGTTACTGTTAACATACACAAGAAGCTTTGGAAACTGTTGATAAGATTGTAATTGACTTGTTCAGGTAACAATTAAGCTTCTCTAACTAATCTTCTTATTCCAAATTCTTATTTTGTGCTACATCGTAACCACTGCATACTTCAAAATACCTTTAAAAGTATTTTGAAAATACTTTGAAAAACACATTTTAAAAGTATTTTGAAAATAGAATAGTATTTTCTATTTTGAAATTACTTTTCTACCTTGAAAATTCTTTAGTGCCCATCACTGGCCATAACCATACCTCATGTAGCCTATAGGTTGAGAAAATATAGGTAGTTTCTCATTGCCCTCCTCAGTTTTTGCTCAGTATAAAAAGAAAATTCACATTAAAGAGAACTGAAATGATACACCATGTTGATATCTAACACTTTTCATACCACATGTTTACATTGTTGGCTGCAGCCAGTGGTAATGTCGGTAAAACATTCAATTGAGGATCAGTATGTGCGGCGTTCAAGTCCAAGGCTCGCCTGTCACTAACATTGCTTTCAAGTGAGGAAACTGACGTTAACATAAGGTTTTTTAAACCGTTAGGTAATTTAGAACATCTGCCATGTAACCAGTCCAGTAAATGTCTGAGATTTTACTATCAGATCAGCGCAGCTGGGTTTCGAACCCACTAGGGTCAATTCTCCTCAGGATCTGTTATTTAAAAATTCTTGACGTTATCCCTACGCTATTAAGACATTCTATAACATAATATAAAACAATAGTATAACATTTATATAAAACTACGCTATAAGCTTATATTGATTACCATTAAATTATACTAGTGTTCAATTAACTTGACCATGTAAAGTACTAGTAAAATTTGGAGAAGTTGAAACTACTTACAAATGAAATGCAGGGAGCTTCATTTTCTTTATTCATCTTTGAACTGATTTTCTAATTTTCGACTGTACACCGATTTTGACGTTCTTTTTGCCCACCGGCTTGAGTTTGATTCAATAATGCTCGATGTTGACATGGATGTCAGCAGCACTCCTAATTGTTGTTTTCTTTTATTAGTCGGGTAGAAATAAAAAAAACTGGGACATTTAACGTGTAAAGCCAAATTTATATTCATTGGAAGTGGAATTTTGAGCTGAATTCAAATATAAAGTTCCCCATTCATAGCACTACTAATAAAAAAGTTATGTCCAAAAAACGAAAAATTAACAATTTTCATTTTCTCGAGAGATTTTCCAAGTGTTAAAAAATTATTGTAGGGCTACAAAACTCAGAAAATGAAATATTAATCATGTGTTGTAACAAATAAAGATAAAGCCAGAAATTAAAGCCAAATTTAATGTAAGTTTCTTGCTCGATAGCATATCAGTGACCTGAAGAGTAAGGAAGCCTCTCATAATAAAGAGGATATTAAGATTACATGTGCTTTGATGCTGGGTCCATGAACAGTGGCATGCCTGAGTCCCAGCCAAACTTAGGTTACTTGCAATTCATCCAGATCTGCAGAGTGGGGGAAGGGAAGGGATAGGGAATGGGCTGGCTATGCTAAGTTAAAGTTTAATTACGACACCAGCAGAACAACGAAGCGTTTTGAGTAGTTTCAGTACAAATGGTCTAATAACCATAATTAGACTATTTATAATAACTTAATTTAATAATTAATGATTTTTTAATTAATCATAGGACTGATATGACTTGATATGTTATTTGAAAATTCTTATAAAAAAATACAAAAAAGAAATATAATTAACTATATTCCTTCTAAGATGCACTGAAAGTCCACCAGTTTTCTCACAAATTACAAAAATGTTCTCCTTTGGGGAGGGGTGTATTAGCCCCTTCCTGTGCCCCCCTTCACCCCCTATTTTATGCCTGTCAGTGCAAAAATGATCCTCCCTACACACAAATTGCTTTTCTACCAATGTCCCTTAGAGTATGGGTATTGATGGAGGTAATCTAATGGGACTGGATTTGCTAATAAGCTAGTAGGTTCAGTGCGGCCCCAGTTCAGGGGCCGAAGGCAGTAGCGAAAAAATTTGAGCCCTCCTAGAATTTTTTTGGTTGAACCACTGTCCATGACATGTAGAAGCGTAGAGTATAAGCAAATCTCATCAGATGGATTAAAGTCTATAAGTGATAAAATAGTTTTGATAGAGTGATTGTTACATTTACACAGCCAGTTCATATGCCAAACCAAATGCAAATTCACAATTGGTGGCAATGTGCTTGGAAAAAGTAGCTGGCACAGTGGTTTAAATGTCATGGTGGTCAAACTGTACATAGGCGTGTGGAAGATTGAAACAACGGGTATGGCTTTATTTCTACTTATTTTATGGGCCTTAAGGTGTCTCAAATTATGTGCCAGTGGCATTAAAGTATCTTGCTCAGTATTAGCAACTAGCACAGTGGAAGCGGCTATAATGCCCATATAACATGAAAAGTACCCGTGCCATCCAATGCAGCAACATTATGGTTTGCATTGTCTGCAACCCATTGTGTAAATACCTCAGGATATGGGTGAATATTCATATCAGAAGGATTCAAAGTTACAGTGGACTGTTTGAATCGTGAAATTTCGTCATATGACACAGAGATAACTATACGTGCCAGCTGCTCAATTAATGGTTTGAATCCTATCAAGTGATCAACCGACACCCAAACCGAGAAGCAATGGTACAATAATTGAGTGTGACCGTGCAGCTTGAATGATACTCAGTCAAATGCTATTTTGCTTATTGGTAAATGGTGCTAATGAGCTGAGAAGCTGATGCTGAAGAGGAAGAAAGTAGTTCCTGTGCTCAATAGATAGGTACTGGCAGATAAGTATTCATATCATATTCTAATTCTCTGATCTCATTTGCAATCAATTTAGCTGCCACTGCTATGATTCTTTTACTCTCATCTGACATATCATCTTTCCTCTCCATATGCCACTTCTCACTAATTAAGTATGAGCTAAAATTGCGGAAACAAATCACACTTCTTCGTCCAGATATTCAGCAAACAGTATGTTATCATCACAGCGCTCAACAAGCTTTCTCTTCAGATGTTTTGCAGAATAGGCATTGCCATCTGTAGTTATACCTTGCATTCTCTTAACTACATCTTGTATTGTATATAGATCTCATTCACAGTTCTCTCCCAACCACTCGCAAGTCTAAAAATACTGATTGATAATCTTCATTTAATCTAGGTCAGTGTATAGTCCCCGCACCAGCACCTTCCTTAGCTCTGCAGCTGACAAATTTCATATAACAAAGATTGTGATATATGGCTTCATCTGCCGCTAAATCACAACACATTTCCATTCGTCCCATGACTTCAAATTCCCAGTTATCATTCCTTCTTCATCAACACTCTTGAACAGTGCTTCGCAGTTCTATTGACATTGCTGTATTGTATTCCTTTTGATCATTGATCTGATAATTCAAAGCAAAACAAGCATTGTGCTTTCCAGTTAAAAATCATAGATGAACAAAGCTTTTTTCCTATAGAATCATTTATTGCATCTTGTTCCAGTTCCTGATTTTTTGTTTTAAGTTTATTATTTTTTCTTTTGTAGTATGGCTTTCTGCATCTGTTGAGCACTACAACTGGCTGATCACAACATGTTTGATGATGTAAAAGTTCATTATCATTGCGTGAAAGAGCACTTTCTAATAGTGTGTCAAACCCCTGAGATCGTATAAAAGTCAGATCAGTTCGATCAGATCAGTTCATCAACATCAGTTGCATATAAAACACAATTAACGCATTGATTTTCCGGAAATTATTTCTCTCGCAAATCTTCAGCCATCTCTCAAGAGCTTTAATTAGTTGATTCTTAATCCCTGGATAACTGTAACTAATTTTATTAATACCTACATTAATAATCTAAGAATTTGTTAATTAAAACTATTCATTAGCTATAATTAACGAAATACAGTTCCGAAATTAATTAGTTCTAAGTTTTAATTACTTATATCCAATTACATGATTTAAATAACATATTGATAACGTGTAAGCAAGAAATCAATTAAAATTAATTTCTAATTTGCCAAACTTACAGCAAAACCTTACTATATCGCTCAAAAATAAACAAACATTACGTTGTTTTTGTTCTTATTTATAGTAGATATTATTCAACAAAATCAGTCATGTTAAAATGGATATAACTTTTTTCCCCGAGGTCCTAGAAACGGGGAACTTTTCATACGAGTAGTCCTTAACATCCTCTACAACTACACAAAAATTCAGCTTTATACATTAAATGTCCGGGTATCACTATTTTGTGATTTTATCTACCCGACTATATGCCTGCAGTTTGAAAAGTACCAGTAAATTTGTAAACAAAATAGCATATCAAGAACTATGATCAATTCAGCATTTCCAAGTCTTCTTCTTCAAGTGCAACAACAACAACAATTAGAGTAGCAATGCACATGAACATGAAAGACAAATCAATGTCGGAAAAGATCGGAGAACTTTGAAGCCGTTTAGGGTCATCTGGTGATTAAACAAAAGTAAAGTAAACTCGCTTTATAATGAAATGATCAACTACGTTGATATCTATCACTTTTTAATACCACATGTTTAAACCTTTAGGCAATTATTCCATTTTCCGAGTAACCAGTCCAGTGAATTTCCGAGAATTTACTCTCAGAAAAACGCGGCCGGGATTCGAACCCACAAGGGTTCAATTCACCTCAGGATTTATAGAAAAAACAATGTATATAAAATATTTATAAAATCAATTAAAGTTTAATTACGCTAATGAGGAATCGGCTCGGCTGCAAAGCACGCAAGAGCTTACAGCAAAGCTAGCATGCGTAAATTCTGCTGTTGACCACCTGAGCATTAATTATGCTAATGCAGCTGCCCAAAGGTCTCGTGATACACCTGTCCACGCACCCGACAGAACTGTTAAGTTACCTCGTCTGCAACAATCAAGTCAATGGATTATGAAACAGCTGACGGCGAATCAGAGGAGGGCACCTGGACTAAGCTACTACTCGTAAGAAACACAGAGTTACCGAAGCCCAGCTCTCTCCGCCCAACCCTAACGAAACCAATCGTAATGTAAACATTGTAGCAGGAAACAGTCAATTATGGAGTTATAGAGTGTCAAACTCTCCTCCACCTAAACAACCAACATCCACCAAAAAGTTGTTTAAAATTGTCGGCAAGTCTACTCAACCATCAAACAACAGCGACACATCTGTGGCTAATGTTAAATCAGCCAAACCCTATATTAAAAAAGGGTCCTTGGTATCTACAACGTAGATATCTCCGAGTCTGTGGCTTCCATAGAATCATCTATAGCAGCAACATGTGGATGCCCCCTATATCCTGCTTCCATTTAAAATCGAGAGATGAACGCTCCAACGCCTTTCGAGTATGTATAAATGAGAATATATTAGAAAAGTTTCTCAACTCGACTCTTCTATGGTCAAGTGGAATTATCATCAAGCAGTGGAATTTTACAGCGAAGATAACTAACACCCAAACTAGCACCTCAACCTCTCAAGCAACTACCACCTCTGCTCCAGTGTCATCTACATGTATAGTCCTAATACATTAAAAATGGCTCATCTTAATATTAACTCGGATCTTTCTGATTATAATAATGCCTACTCAAATTCTTTACTTGATAATGATTTAATTATTAATTCTAAGATTGGTTATTATAACTATGCAGAATCTTATAAATATCTCCAATCCACATCTAACATATCTATTTTGTCTGTGTTTCATGTCAGTATAGTCTTAATAAAAAATAGTCTTAACGCTAACCATAGTAAACTTAAGGAGCTACTATGTTCCTATAATAATAAATTTGATATTATAGCTTTGTCGGAACTATGGTCAACTAATATCAATTATTTTGATTCTATGTTCGAGGATTATAATTTCATTCATAGTACCCCAAAATCTGGCAAAGTTGGTGGTGTTGGTTTTTTAATTAAGAAACATTTATGTTACAATGTTATTCATTCTTCTGCGGAATCCAATTTTTTGGTCCTCTTGCAGAACACCTGGTTATTAATATTTCAGCTAATAATCATATATTTCGGATTTACCTATTTTATCGCCATCCGTCTACGTGTATTTCCAAATGTAATATCTTATTAGCAAAATTTATGAATATTATTAAACCTTTAAAAAGAAGTCTAATACTTGGTGACATAAACGTTAATCTTAATAATTATAACTCTAATATGCATGTTAATGATTATGTTAATCGCTTGATAACTTAAATTTCAATTGTTATTCAATATTACCTACTCACTGTGGTAAAGATTTTGCTACAGTGATTGACCATGTTTTTTTCTAATTTTGGAATAACCAGTGATGGTCAAAGTTTAATTAAATCTTTAACTATTGTCAGTGACATATCTGACCATTACGCTAATTTGATTATAATTACTTCCAAAGAAAAGTTACTCAATTATGCCGATCGGCCACTTAGAAGGATTTTCAACGCGAAAAACATTGAGTCTTTCCAGAATAATTTATATAAGATTAGTTAGTCTCAAATTTTGCTAATGAATGATTTAGATGGGATGTTAGACTTCTTAATTAACACCATTGAGGAGCTTTCAAACGCAAATATGCCTCTAACACGCTGTTCAAGGAAGAAATTTAAAGATAAAAGTTGTATAAATAATGAACTAAAGAAAAAAATTAAACATAAGGATTCTTTATTTTTTAAAGCTAAGCAATCAAGCAAAGAAGAGGATATGAAACTCTATAAAGCCTATAAAAAAGATCTTGATAGAATCATCAAAAATACCCAAATTGAATATTGTAAAAATCTTCTTGACTCGCGAAAAAATTCCATCAACAATATATGAAAAACCCTTAATAATATTTGCAGCTTTAAAAAAGCGTTGCAACTCCCAAATTGGTTATGTGATAAAAGACACTAAAAAATATACAATCAAAAGGAAATAGTTGAAACTTTTAATGAATGTTTTTCTGAAATTGGGTCAAAATTAGCGTCCAAATTTAACTCCCATAACTCAACTAATATTAATTTTAAGCAATATTTGTCATTATCTTGCCAAAATTCGTTATTTCTTAAACCTGCCACCACCAATGAAGTCTTCAATGAGTTTTCCATATATTCATAAAAAAGCGCTGTAACTCCCAAATTGGTTATGTGATAAAAGACACTAAAAATATACAATCAAAGGGAAATAGTTGAATTGTTAATGAATATTTTCTGAAATTGGGTCAAAATTAGCGTCCAAATTTAACTCTCATAACTCAACTAATATTAATTTTAAGCAATATTTGCCATTACCTTGCCAAAATTCATTATTTCTTAAACCTGCCACCACCAATGAAGTCTTCAACACCATCCTGGCGCTTAAAAAAACTAATTCGACAGGTCCTGATGGCTTATCTAATAAAATTCTACAACTATCCTCAGACTTTATTGCTGAACCATTAACACACATAATTAATCGAACTTTCATTACTGGTGTGTTCCCTACTAGATTTAAGACAGCCAAAGTTATTCCAGTTTTTAAATCAGGAAAAAGTTACGATGTACAAAATTTGAGACCTATTTCTTTGCTAGACAACCTCAGTAAAATTTTTGAAAGACTAGTATATAACAGAATTATTGAATTTTTTGAACGAGATAATACACTTTCCGAAAATCAATTTGGTTTCAGAAAAGGGCACTCTACAGTAGACGCAATTTTCAGTAGTTTAAATATGATACGTTCTCAGAAAGGCAATAAAAATCATACACTGGGACTCTTTCTAGACCTCAGCAAAGCATTTGACACGGTTGATCATGACATCCCCTAAATAAATTAGAAAATTAGGGTATAAGAGGTTTACCACTCAGTTGGCTAACCTCGTATCTTACAAATAGACAGCAATATTCAGTTATAGGCGACTCAGTTTCTTCCACTAAACCAATCTCAGTTGGAGTTCCACAAGGCTCTATATTAGGGCCTTTGCCATTCCTAATATATGTCAATGATAACCATCATACGTGCCCGGACATTTCATTCAAACTTTTTGCTGATGATTCAAATGCCTTTATTAAAGGAAATAACTCGATAGATTTGTTTGCCTGTGCCAATTCGGCAAGTAAAAAATTTGTAACTGGTTACAAAGTAATCGTTTAACTATTAATACAGCTAAATCAGCATATATTGTTTTCTTTCCGTCTACCAATGACAAAGCGTATATACGTGATAACAATCTTACATTATTTATGGACCATAATCAAATTGCAAGAGTTAATTGTATTAAATTCCTTGGTGTAGAAATTGACGAACATTTAAGTTTTAAAAATAATATCGAAAAAATTACAAAAACTGTTAAAAGTGCTAACGGATTAGGCCTACTCTTTAATCGAAGAGAATTTATACCAATGTCCTGTCGCAGGAACTTGTGTCTCTTTATGATATATTCTCGTGTAAGATATTACATTGAAATTTATGGTTATGCCACTTGGAATGTTTTACAACCACTACATATTGCTTGTAATAGAGTTCTGCGAACCTTGCAGGGAAGACATCGTTACTGTAATGTTAAAGATCTTTATGTTTCCTATGACATTTTGCCAGTTCATCTATTGCATAAATACTGTATAGCCAAGTTGATTCATAAATGTATTACAGTAATCTACCTAAGTCTACAGTATTGGCTAATATGTTTGATCTCAACCACTCTAACCATAATTATTCGACTAGACTGCTTGACTCCAACTATCTGTTTAAAAAATCCAATGTGACATTCTATAAATCTTACGTAAATGAGGCGTGCACGGACTGGAATAAAATTCCACCAATATTACGCAACATCAAATTGCTACCAACCTTTTCTAGAGAATTTAAACAGTATTTATTAGAAAATTTGTCACAATAAGAAAAAACTTTTTTTTTCTCATCCAACTTCTGCATTGTTGTAATTTAAAATCTTCTATGATTGACACTTTCACTCTTTTATTTTGATTAAAAGTTTAATTTAGACATGTTGGACGCTTGTTAGAGGGGTGATTGATATCCGGGTGGTCAACTCGATGGGGTGTTATGCTCCCTCATTGCTCCCTCATCAACTGTTGCTAATTTTACACAACAATTTCACTCTGTGCTTTCGTCTTTATTAGACAAGCACGCTCCTCTCTTAACTATTTCTTGTCGCTCCAACCCGAGGAAACCCTTCTTTTCTGATGAAATTCTCGTACAAAAATCCATTCGTTCAAAACTAGAATCAAAATATAGGAGAGATAAGAAAAATCCTCCTGAAATGCAAAACCCCACGATCAAGGCTAACTACGTTAAACAACGTAAGTTAGTTGATCATATGATCTCCTCTGCCAAAAGTTCTTACTTTAAGAACTTGATCTTGCAGAATCAAAAACTGCCCAAAAAACTTTGGGGAACCCTTGATTCACTGCTTGGTCGTACTATCCCTAAGTCTCTTCCATATTCCAATTCTCTGTCAACTCTTGCCAGCAATTTTCTTAATTTCTTTGATGACAAAATTACAAGACTCTGTTCTTCTATTCCTCCCTGTCCTGAGACTATTTCATATCCGTCTATGACAAATCCTCCTCTGCTGTTAAATTTTAAACCTGCTTCTCTAGAAGAAATCCTTCATCTAATACTCTGCTCTACCGACTTGCTCGCTAGATGCCATTCCAACCAAACTACGTAAATCTTGCATTGATGCCCTCCTACCTCCAATTACCCATCTGGTTAATCTTTCACTTTCTGACGGAATTTTTCCATCTGCTTTTAAAAATGCTGTTGTTTCTCCTCTGCTTAAAAAGCAATCACTTCCTAAGGATGATCTTTCTAGCTATCGCCCCATTTCCAACTTAAATTTCATTTCCAAAATCTTGGAAAAAATAATCTACACACGCTTATGCAGCCATCTCGAATCTTTTCCTTCTCTATCTTGTTTCCAATCTGCATATCGAAAGCTTCACTCCACTGAAACTGCCTTACTCAGCATTCATAATGACCTTTGCTTAGCCTTAAACTCTCAAAACGTATCAGCCCTTGTACTACTTGATCTTTCGGCTGCCTTCGACACCATCGATCATAACATTCTTACCAGTAGACTTAAAACGTGCTTTGGTATCTCTGATTCCGCTTTCTCTCTGATCTCCTCCTATCTTTCTGGTCGCACTCAATCTGTTATTATAGACAATGAACGCTCCCCTGACTTACCTCTTCTTCGTGGTGTGCCCCAAGGATCTGTACTTGGACCTTTACTTTTTTCCCTCTACACTACCCCACTCAGTTATGTTTTAGACAATTCTTCAATAAAATTTCATTTCTATGCTGATGATACTCAGCTGTACATCTCATATTCTAGCTCAGATTCTGACTTGAAATTGCAACATCTTTCATCTGTTCTTGACAAAGTGTATTCATGGTTTTGCAGTAATCGTCTCTCTGTCAGCCCCTCTAAAACCGAATATCTCTTAATCGGCACTCCCCAGCAAAGAACCAAAATTGCCAATTCCTCCATCTATTCTCAAAATCTTGCTCTAACTCCTACTGCCAAGGCTAAAAACCTTGATGTCATGTTTGATGAAAATCTTGATTTTAAATCTCATATCTCAGCTGTCTGTCGTTCATCTTTCTTCCAGATTCGTCAAACCAAGCAGATACGGTCATCTCTTGATAAAGATTCATGCATAATTCTTGCCAACTCAATAGTTCATTCTAAACTTGACTACTGCAATTCATTGCTATATGGTTTACCTTCTTCTTTCATGCGCTTGCAACGCTTTCAAAATACTCTAGCACATGTTGTCTGTCGATCCTCGAGGCTTCAGACCACCTCTAGTTCCTTGCTTAATAACCTTCATTGGCTTCCTGTAGTTCAAAGAATTAAGTTTAAAATAGCTCTTTTAACTTTCAAAACAATCCTTTTTGGTAAACCTTCTTACCTTTCTGATCTCGTAATCCAATATCAACCTTCTCGTAAGCTTCGTTCTTCTGATACCAAACTGCTCAAAATTCCTAATATTCTCACTTCTTTAGGTAGACGTTCATTTTCTTTCTCCGCTCCTACTGTTTGGAACTCTCTTCCTCCTGATCTTCGCTCATTTTCTACTACTTCCACTTTCCGTTGTAAGTTGAAAACACATCTCTTCCCACCATAGATTTTATTTCATCTTGCCTGACTGTTATTTTGATCACCGGACCGGCACTGTTTAGGATCTTTTATTTCTCTTCAGCACGTGTTTTTTCAGATCGTTTGGGGTGAAACGATTTGTAGTGACATGTGATTGGGGGACGTCCCTGACATCATCCTTGTATGAAGAAGCGGATGTTAAACCTTTACTATTATTATTATTATTATTGATGGCCTGGTTTTTGTATGCATTAGTGTGCCTGTCTTTGTGTTTTACTTTGTACCTTTATGTTATTCGAAATATGTTGACTGTCGTGCTGTGTGATATGTGAACAAATAAACAATTATTTCTTCTTCTTCTTCAATTATTAATTCAGATACAATTGCGCTTTATTTACATGTATATCGTCTACTAAACCACTTCCTGCACGTCAATAGATGACTTTCACAGCTGTTAGCCACGCCCACTTTTAGACACCTGCCGGCATTGGCATCCATATTGGATTACGTTTGTTGATTTTTAGCCTTACGTATGTATAGATATATATGCATATAAAAAATAAAATTTCTATGTACGTATATTGCAATTTGTAAAAATGCATACGATTTATTAGTTATATACACAGACAGTGTACTTATGTGCCTCATGAAGTTATATGAAATTACGTATGAAATATATGAGCTCCGATCTTACCGGTACGCCGTACTTTGTAGATTCGTTATGTAGCTGGATTCTATGGTTGAAGACTTAACTTAAATTAATTATACTCGTTCAGTAAGTCTTGAGGACCTGCAACACTAGTCTAGTCGTAGTTTAGTGCTTCAATACACAAAGACTGTATAGGATTCAAATACAAACCTAAGTCTTAAACTATAAGCTATTGGCAAAGGCCAAAACTTTCAATATTTTTTTGTGTACAGATCTATGTATATTCCAATAATTTGACTCTGTTTTGAGAAATTTGACCTTAATCTGCATTACGGAAATGGCAGAAATGGCAGAAGTTTTGCAATTACTAATTTCATCAAACCATTAAAGCTTGCCAACAATAGGCCTATCTTATATTTCGATTGCTAATTAAATACATAAGTACAAAATAAAACAGAAACACGTACATCGTGCGGACAGATTTTTGTTCCCTTTTCCTTAATTCCACTCATGGAGTCCAAATTTCTGCCATTTCTGCCAATTAGCCTGTCCCATGCATTAATTGGCAGAGAATGGCAGAAATGCTGAAATTACGTGTAACAAAGCTTTCAAGAACCATCATATCCATTACCAGTTCATTAACCTGTAAGAAAGAGCCCATGTCCATATGCCAGACACAATTTTATACCAAATTAAGATGAAAAACTGCTTAAAGATACATATATAGCCGTGTATCATATAGAGTTTTCTGCATCAAAATGGCGGCTTTGTAATGTAAACAAAAAATGACGTGTTCATGAAACCTCTCTATTCTTTTCTGCATTCGCATCTGATATGTGTAACTTTTACTTGTTTAGGTGTAGAATTAGGTTTAGAGTAAGATGCAGGAGCGGATCCAGGAATTCTTAAGGGGGGGCCGAAATTTTTTTTTGTACAGTGTACACATTTTTGCATACGCCTTCTTCGGGACGTGCCTCAGCCAGAAAAAAAGCTGTATGGGGGGGGGCGCTCAAAATTTTTCAGCATACTGCGCTCGGCTCATGGAGGAGTAAGTATATCACCGTATCTTACCCCCCCCCCCCCTCATACCCGTTCTAAAGTGAGAGGAAAACCTAAATGACTAAAATCCTACATTTGTTTAGGAAAAATGTAGGCTAATTTTTTTCACCTCTGAGGCTCTGAAGAAACTCAGCGGATCTGGACCAATTGAAATAAGTGACTTAATGTTTGGCGGAAGATGGGGGGGCTTAAATCCCTCGATCCCAGCCAACGCTGTTTGCACCACTGTCCGGGAGAGAGTTCACATTTTTTACTTACACCCTTTTTCCTCTTATACAGTGGCAAAAGTGAAAATTGAGAGCTAGTGAAACGGTCAACATTTTTCGGCCCCCCTTCCGTTATATGGGCCCCTAGTGGGGCCCATATTTGAAAAAATTCCAGGTAGTCGGACTTCTCTAGTTCCCTCTTGTACCCCCCCTCCCCCCATCCCCCTAACGCCCTTAAAACATATTTACACCTAGAAATTGCATAGAAACATTGAAAATATAGTTTACAATTTTTTATCGTCGGGCCTAAGGGGGTGGGCCCGGGCCCCTGGCCCCCTGGAACCGCCACTGGTAAGATGTTTAAATTCATTTGCGATTCCACTACTATAGAAAGATAATAATTAATCAATAATTATACATAGGAAATCTTTAGAATTAATATTTAAATTTCTAAGAGTTGAAATTAATTAAGAATTGCTTAATTTATTAATTTATGATTAGAAATCAGGCAGCAAGGCTCACACAAAGCACACAAGACACACAGCACACCCATAAAATCAGGTAAACACTCGTAAAATCAGATATTATCGTTCTAAAATTGAAAAATCACAATCTAAAACAATTTATTAGTGCACTTCCACACTTGCTAACACACTTACTATACACACATTTAGAGTTAAATATAATCGCATCAAAACTAGGAATGTTACTGTTGAGAACTTGAAATTATACATATATAATTAATCTATTATTAATACTATTATTATAGAAATAATTACTATTATTACTATTATTATAGAAATAATTTATGTTGCAATCAAGCATTTGTGCTATTGGTCAGGCAGTGGTCAAGCTGTAAAGTAATTGAAGCTGATTGGTCAGTTACCAAGTGACCAAACGTCACCTGTGGTAGAATACTAGCAGATTAGTGAAACATAGACATTCAAGTTGTGGCGGCCGGACGGCAAGTCCACACGGGGTAGGAAGAGGGCTGAAACCGGAGTTAAAGCCGGAGTATTGATGTTGTAGGAACTGTGTGTTTAGAGCTTATATTTAGTTTTAATTTTTAGTGTTCATATTAAATTGTAGTGCTGTTTTTATTTAATATTAAATTGTGAGATACTATTTTGAAATCTGTGCCTTGACTTCGATATTTTATCAGTAAGGATTAATCACAGAGAGACTCACAAACACTGCAGATCGGAGTCCCAAAACATCTGGAGAAATACCATCTCAGGTGTACTAGTTAGAACAGGCCTAGGCATTAAATTATAGTCACGGACCGAACAAACGCCATGTGCTGTGCTCCAACGGCGAGTTACGAGACTGAAGGCAGCATCAGCGACGCGAGTTCCTTACATTACACAGGGGAAGGCGGGGCAAAGCGGATCAATTTTCAGAAAAACGTGAATTTTTTGGCATGGATGAGAAAAACATCACCGAACTAGGTTCTTTAATTAGCTTGATTATTGACCTCCACAAAGGTACAGTTGCAGTTCTATAGCTCCAGCATGTCCAGATAAAATTTAAATTTAATGACATAACCCTAACTGATCCACTTTGCCCCAACGCCGGGGCTAAGTGGATCAACCCTATTTGTCAAAGTGGATCAGTTTCGTTCCGGAGGTTTTTATTCCTGTCTCGTCTTCATTGTAAATGTCATTGGATGTCAGACGGTGGGATTGATATATTTCACCAAGCAGAGCAAAGAATCTCTCAACCTGAGGTCTGTTTAGAGCTCGAGCAAGACTTGTCGATTCTACCGAGCGAAATGAAATTTTAGGATAGCGCTTTAGGAATCCTTTAGGCCCTAACCCATCATTTTCTCAGGTGTCATAGAAAGTTCCAAATGGAATCAAATATTTTTCACAAGCATCCCTTAAAGAAGCACCATTGAACTGGACCTGCTTAATATCTTAATATCTTAATAATCTATATCTTTGTTCTTATTCTATATCTTTGTTCTTATTCTATAGCTTTGTTCTTATTCTATATCTTTGTTCTTATTCTATACTATATCTTTGTTCTCTATCTTTGTTTTTATTCTGTATCTTTGTTCTTAATCTATATCTTTGTTCTTATTCTTTATCTTTGATCTTATTCCATATTTCTATTCTTATTCTATATCTTTGTTCTCATTCTATATCTTTGTTCTTCTTCTATATCTTTGTTCTTATTCTATATCTTTGTTCTTATTCTATATCTTTGGTCTTATTCTATATTTTTGTTCTTTATCTTTGTTCTTATTCTATATCTTTGTTCTTATTCTATTTCATTGTTCTTATTCTATATCTTTGTTCTTATTCTATATCTTTGCTCTTATTCTGTATCTTTGTTCTTTTTCTTTATCTTTGTTCTTATTCTATATCTTTGTTCTTATTCTATATCATTGTTTTTATTCTATATCTTTGTTCTTATTCTATACTATATCTTTGTTCTTATTCTATATCGTTGTTCTTATTCTATATCTTTGCTCTTGTTCAATATCATTGCTATTATTCTATATCTTTGCTTTTATTCTATATCTTTGTTCGTACTCTATATCTTTGTTCTTATTCTATACTATATCTTTGTTCTTATTCTATATCTTTGTTCTTGTTCTATATCTTTGTTCTTATTCTATATTTTTTTCTCTTTCTTTATTTTGTTCTTATTATATATCTTTGTTCTTATTCTACATCTTTGTTCTTATTCAATACTATATCTTTGCTCTTATTCTATGTCGTTGTTTTTATTCTGTAGCTTTGTTCTTTTTCTTTTTCTTTGTTCTCATTCTATATCTTTGTTCTTATTCTATATCTTTGTTCTTATTCTATACTATGTCTTTGTTCTTATTCTATATCGTTGTTCTTATTCCTTATCTTTGTTCGTATTCTATATACATTTTTATGCTAGATTTTGAACGATTAGACCTATATTCTGAAAATTAGTATTTTACCCTGATTAGTTTATTACTAGTGTTGCGTTCGGTACACTGAAGAATAGACCAACTATTAACTGCACGTGTCACGAGAGGCGATTATAGGAATTGCATATTTGTGAAGGGACTAACTTACTGATCTGTGGCATGCTCTTTATGAAGCGTGAAAGTAGACTCAAGGGTATGAATATGTGCATTGGACCTGACGCTTTGCAGCAGGGGCGGATTCAGGAATTTTTTTAGGAGGGCCCGAAATTTTTTTGAGAGTGAACACATTTTTTGCTTTCGCCCCGCCTTCTTTTGGACATTTGATGCAGCTAGAAAAAATTCTGTGGGGGGGGGGCTGCTCAAAATTTTTCACTACTACGATCGTCTCATAGAGTGAGTGCATCCCCCCACTCATACCCGTATTAAAGGAAGAGGAAAACGTAAAATGCCTAAATTCCTGCATTTCTTTTGGAAAATAGTAGGTTAATTTTTTCGCCTCTGAAGTAACGCAGCTGATCTGGACGAATTGCAAAAGTGACCTAATTTTGGCGGTAGGGGGAGAGGGCTTAAGCCCTCTCAGCCAAGGCTGTTTGCACTACTGTTCGGGGTCAGAGTTCACATTTTTTACTTACACCCTATTTTCCTCTTACTGTGGCTGAAGTGAAAATTGAGAGCAAGTTAAACGATCAACTTCTTTTGGGCCCCCTTCCATTATACAGGGCTCCTAGTATACCAAATATTGACCCCTAATCCCAGATTTTATCTACTGGAACTGAGTTCCCACTCGTATCCCCTTCGCCCCCCCCCCCACTGCAGCCCTTTCAAATATATAGGCACATAGAAATTGCCAAAGAAACAATGAAAGTATAGTTGCTTAAAAAATTTCGCCGGGCTTAAGGGTGGGGGGGCCTGGCCCCCTGGATCCATTAGCATTATTTATAATTTGATAGAAATGGCTAAACATATAAATAAATAATAGTGTAATATATAAGCATAATAAGGCCTATATAATATTAATTAATAAAGGTCTAAATTTATATATGCTATATTTTTTATACTAATTTATTATGTAATTAGGAATTTTTGACTATTAATACTTTTGTTATATATATATATATATATATATATAATATATATATTATAATATATATATATATATATATATATGATATATATATATATATATATATATATATATATATATATATATATATTATCATATAGGCCTAATATCCTAAAGAAATATTAATTTATTATTAAGTAATTCTTAATTAATTCAACTCTTAAGTATTAAATTTTAGATATAGAATTTTAAATATTAATTCTAAAGATTTCCTATGTATTTTTATTGATTAATTGTTATCTTTCTAAAGCGGTGGAATCGTAAATGAATTTAAACTTCTTACTCTGAACCTACTTCTACACTAAAAAAAGTAAAAGCTACGCATATCAGATTCGAATGCAAAATACTTCAGATTGACATGCTCACGCGCTATCCATTGCGCCACGCCAATTGCCGTGCAAGAAGTGGTTTAGTAGACGATATACATGTAAATAAAGCGCAATTGTATCTGAATTAATAATTGATTTTATAAATCTTTTATATAAAAAATTTTTTCTATAAATCCTGAGGTGAATTGAACCCTCGTGGGTTCGAATCCCTGCCGCGTTTTTCTGAGAGTAAATTCTCGGACATTCACTGGACTGGTTACTCGGAAAATGGAATAATTGCCTACCGGTTTAACCTTGTGGTATTAAAACGTGATAGATGTCAACATAGTTGATCATTTCATTATAATGCGAGTTTACTTTAATTTTGTTTAATCACCAGATGGCCCTAAAGGGCTTACAACTTCTCCGATCTTTTCCTACATTGATTTGTCTGTCACTATTGAGACAAAATCAAGCCAGCGAGCAAAAAGAAGGTCCAAAAACGTTGCAAATTCAAAAATCCTGAAAATCAGTCCAAAGTACCTGTTTCAAGCTTTTCTATCACTTTAATACCACATGTTTAAACCGTTAGGTAATTTAGTCCATTTTTTCGTATAACCAGTCCAGTGAATGTCCGAGATTTTGCTCTCAGATCTGCGCAGCTGGGATTCGAACCCACGAGAGTTCAATTCACCTCAGGAAATGTCATTTAAAACTTCATGATGTTACCCCTACGCTATTGAGACATTCTATTCTTTGGACTGAATTTCTGGATTTTGGAATTTGCACTGTTTTGTACCCCAATCATTTTACTCGACGGCTTGATTTTAACTCAATAGTGCTCGATTTTGTCATTGATGACTGTAGCACTCATACTGTTGATATGTTATGTTATGCTATTGACGAGCTTGGTCAGTTTTTCCATATGTTTCGACTTCCCATTATGTATATATATAATTTGTAATCGTTGCCTTTTTATGACACATCAATTAACTTAATTTACGTAATTTAATTATACTTTGCAGTCGGCGTAGATTTAAGAATAATTTTCCATAACTCTGGGATTTTTTCTTCAAATCTGTCAACACTCGGTGTTCCAAGGTGGTCACCCACAAAGTACTAACCGAGGCCGATGAAGCTTAATTTATTGGCGCGCAACTAAACCCAGTGCACTAAATCCCGCCGTTGTTTCTCTAACAATGTCTGTTTCCGTTATCTGCATGCATCTATTTGCTTTTCAGACACTTAATGAACCTCATCCCCTGCTGACTCGTACTTTGTTTGCAGTCTATTTTTCCTGTCACTGAAATTTTCAACGATTTTATTCCACATAATGTGTCCGAAATACTTCTTCCGGATAATATTCTTATACAACGTAGTGTATAAGATAAACGTAAGGCAATATTATAATACATAGCTTCCTCTTCCTCGACTCTACTTACATATAGGCAATCATCTAATTCTGTTTAGTGTTACTTCGGTCTTCATTTTTTGAACTTTGCACTCAGATGTGTACTACTCATTACACCACAGAGTTTATTTGGCGTTTTACGAAACTGCTACTTTAACTTTACTTGCTTCTCCGAGATACGTAAGAAACGCATTTGACGCAGGTTAATTAATTTAAGTATAGAGTGAATTATTACGCCAATTAAGATGTTAGGTAGAGTTTTATTCAAGACAGTAATGAAATGAAATAGAATGTAAACAGGCCACACCCACTGCACAGCTGATTCATGTTTTCCTACAGCTGTCAAAGTAATCAACTTTATTTTAATTTATAAAATCAAATAAATGATATTGTATAGGCCTAATTTCATTTAAATAAATTTAAGTTATAAGTTTTTAGTTACAGCCATTTGATTTATTGTAATGGATCGTGTTTAAAGTGGAAAAATTATATAATAATTTGAGAGCTTTAGGTTATGTAGTTTGGATTGATTACCGAAGAACGTTTGGACATTTGAACATTAGAACTTTTGAACATAAAGTAACTTCGTAAAATTGGCATTGCATCAGATTTTTAGTAGTGTATGTTTGAATCATTATTGCTTAGTTACTGAGCCTACTCTTAGCCGATATAAATCTATACATATTCATATAGTGTATAGGCTATCTTTGGACTGATTTTCTGGATTTTGGAATTTGCACCGTTTTGGACTTTCTTTTGCTGGCTTGGATTTCTTGCTGGCTTAGATTTCTCTCAATAATGCTCGATGTTATCATTGATGACAGTAGCACTCTAATTATTTTTATTATTATTGCTATTGCAAATATATACATGCACATGTATGTATGTATGTATGTATGTATGTATGTATATATATATATATATATATATATATATATATATATATATATATATATATATGTATATATATATATATGTATATGTGTATATATATATATATATATATATATATATATTTTTGCAGTTTATTGTAGAAAGATATAATATATTGAAAGTATATATCCACCTCACACTTAAGGATACTGGAAAGCATTTGAAAATTATTCATTTAATCTATTACAAGATTGACCTATAAATGATGAAATTAATGAAGCCAATATGATAAAACTCTACATTAAGGTAACTATAGTTGAATTAATTAAATTAATTAGAAACTATCTCTAAAGGTTAAACTCTCTTCAGGCCTGCAATGAAATTCAAACTATCAATTATTGATTTTGAGAAAAGTTGACATTGCAAGTATTACATATTGATTCATATGATTTATTTTTATTAGGTTATTCGAAATTGAATTATTTTTAAGATTATTTAATTAACTAATATAGTCATATTGCAACAATGTTTTCCTGGATGAATAAGGATGCAAAACGAAAGAAGGAGCCGGAAGTGTTTGCCACCGTTGCTGATGGTTTGAAGAAATTGTACAAGGAGAAAATGCTGCCACTTGAAGAATTCTACAAGTTTCATGAATTCCATTCACCACCATTGGATGATCCTGATTTTGATTCTAAACCCATGATATTGCTAATTGGTCAATATTCAACGGGAAAGACTACATTTATTCGGTAAAGTGGCTTTTATGCAAATACTATGTGTAGATTATTGGGATCTGCTTTAAGTGATCTGTGGTATTTTTTAGTACTTTTAACATTATTATTTATAGAAGCTTTTAATCTTAATCATTGTTTTGGCATTGATTGTTTGTTAAAAATTGGATTATATTGTACGTTAGTTGTTCATATAAAAAAACATTTTAGATAGAATTTAAATCAAGATTATAACTCAAATTATAATTCAATTAATAATGGATTAGTTAGCTATTAACAGTTTTCTTTATGTTATCTATAGCATAGCTTCTAATTGATGCAACTTTTCTCAAATTTAACCTTTCAAGAATTAACTGTTGAACATTTAGTATTATTCAGTAGTTTAAAATTTTTCTTCATTTTTTTGAGATGCTAAATATTGATGTTTTTGTCTACTAACAGATACCTTTTAGAACAAAACTTTCCTGACTGCAGAATTGGCCCTGAGCCAACAACCGATAAATTCATCGCAGTTATGCGCGCTGACACAGAAAGTGTCATTCCCGGCAACGCTCTAGTTGTTGATCCCAGAAAGCAATTCCGCCCACTGTCTCGATTTGGAAATGCTTTCTTGAATCGGTTCCAGTGTTCGCAACTTCCCAATCCTGTTTTGGAGTCATTGTCGATCATTGACACGCCTGGTATTCTTGCAGGAGAAAAACAGAGAACCGATCGAGGTTATAATTATGCAGAGGTTGTGGAGTGGTTGGCAGAAAGAGTGGATAGAATTATACTTTTATTTGATGCTCACAAACTTGATATCTCCGATGAGTTTAGGAGAATAATCGAACGATTGAGATGTAAGTTATTAAACTTATGAAATATTAATTATTCATTTACTAGTTGTGTAGTAAAATTCAATGGTACATGTAGTATTAAAATTTCATTTAGGTATCAGTAATCAGTAGGTCAGTATGGACGTGTGTATTAAAAAAACTGAAATATAAAAAATACAAATAATGATAATAATTATAACCTCCTATAATTTTTATAGCACTGTCTTGGCCGGGGTCAGGTCTTTGAGACTGCTTTGCAGGTTCTTGGCAGGTTATTATCAATCCCTTTCATTTATTAAGAGTTAATCTATGTGCTTATATACACACATACACACACACACACACACACACAATATCTTACCTATATCTCCACTGGCTCCAGCCAGCTACAATATGATGTGAATGTTTTTGATGTGATTTCATGTTGTTTACTGAATTATAATGTATCATACTACTACAGGCTACGATGATAAGATACGTATAGTGCTGAACAAGGCAGACATGATAGACCATCAGCAGCTGATGCGGGTCTATGGGGCCCTCATGTGGTCTCTGGGCAAGGTTCTCAACACCCCAGAGGTCTCGAGGGTCTATATCGGATCTTTCTGGGACCAGACGCTGCAATTTGACATGTGCAGGAAACTTTTTGAGCTTGAGGAACAAGATCTGTTCAGAGATCTACAAGGCCTTCCGCGAAACGCAACCCTGCGCAAGCTTAACGATCTGATCAAGAGAGCCAGGCTGGCTAAGGTGAAGGGCTTCATTTAAATTATTTGTTTATTTTATTAGTTCTTAGAAGTTTCTGCTCCATTTCCGAAATTCTACTAATTTACCTGCTGAAAAATGTCACTAATTGTAAGGCAATGAATGTTCATTTCTCTAAGTTGCTATAATTTTTCAGCCATTGTCTGAGCGTGCATTGCTCGCTGGTATCTCTCTTAGGTGTGTAATAATCCACAAATATCTCTCTAAGGTTGTCATTCCCCAGGCTTGTCTTTGTGCGGGTGAAATGCCCCCTGACATATCTAGGGTTGCATGCCTCCCATTATCTTCCTGAGAGTGCTATGCCCACTAGATTTCTCTCTGAGAGTACAATGCCCACTAGGTTTCTTTCTGAGAGTGCAATGCCCACTAGGTTTCTCTCTGAGGGTGCAATGCCCACTAGGTTTCTCTCTGAGAGTGCAATGCCCACTAGGTTTCTCTCTGAGGGTGCAATGCCCACTAGGTTTCTCTCTGAGAGTGCAATGCCCACTAGGTTTTCCTCTGAGAGTGCAATGCCCACTAGGTTTTTCTCTGAGGGTGCAATACCCTCTAGTTTTCTCTCTGAGAGTGCAATGCCCACTAGTTTTCTCTCTGAGAGTGCAATGCCCACTAGGTTTCTCTCTGAGAGTGCAATGCCCACTAGATTTCTCTCTGAGAGTACAATGCCCACTAGGTTTCTTTCTGAGAGTGCAATGCCCACTAGGTTTCTCTCTGAGAGTGCAATGCCCACTAGGTTTCCCTCTGAGAGTGCAATGCCCACTAGGTTTCTCTCTGATGGTGCATTGCTTCCCAGATCTTTCCTTCACTTACAGGAGGTATTATAAGCAACAGAATGGTATTAATTATTAACTTCTGGCGAAGTCTTTTCCCAATTCCTAGTTTGCTCTTCTGGACAAAGGCAATTATGTAAAGATTAGGATACCCTGACTAATTTGAATCGTTTGCTTGTTTATATGGCATCAGGATCAAGTATTGCAAATGCTAATAGGGAAACTGCAACTAGTGACATTTTCTAATTTACGATTTTTGTATACTTAGCATGTTTATATGTTTGTAGCCCATTTATTATATCTGCGTTATTAAAAATGTTCCAATTTTACAAAGCAGATAAATATTTCAGCTCACAAAGCTGAAAAATGTTTCAGCTCACAAAGCAGAAATTATGTTACTTACTGTTAGTTGACCTTAAAGTGCAATCTATATACTCTATGGGCATTTAAAATAATTAGCAACAGTAGAATTTGTTACAAACAGAGCAGTATCTTTCAGTTTAACTGCTGGTCTCACTGTTTGGAAGGAGATGCATTGATCAGTGGTGTCAGTAATGCTGTGCATATTTTATGCTGCTGATTAAATAATATATAAGCATATATGCTTCTCTACTTGTTTTTATTTATGCATGTTGTTTCAATGTTATTTTATACTTAACCCATTAATGCCTAACTTTTCATTTCTTCGTAATTTTTGTAGGTGACATGTATTTAGGGTCGCAATAATGGGATCAGGTAGTATTTCCAGATTTTTTTCACTTTTGTGAAAAATATCTGAAAAAATATATGCGTCCCATATTTGGGATCGTAGGCACGAATACACGCGTATTTTCAAGCATCGCTTGTGATGTGTTAATTGTTCATTATACACCATAGCATGATGTCTGAGACATCAAATCAATATAGGAAACTAAGAATTAAGAGTCTTACTTAAAATTAAGAGTCTGGCACATATTTAAATAATTTTTATGGGTAATATGTGCTCCAACAATCCGGTAAGGTGCTTAGCTCTGCTGAACATGACCAAAAATCACATGCACTATTTTTGACACTAACTTTAGCTAGTCCTATCAGTCCAAAATATCTCAGACTTGTTATTAGTATCAAATTTTACAGTGTATAAGGTGTATTACTTTGGAATACACTTGCTGTACAGGCCTACGTTGCACTTCAAGCATTAGTATTTAGACTCTCCTCTACAGCTCTCACTATGCAGCTATGATTTGCTGTGATCTGTGTAATGATCCTGATGATCAAAATGTACATCTGCAAGAACACGGCGATCCATAGAGACTTGATACGCAGTGGCGTGCCCAAGCTTCAACGAAATGTGTATCGTATCAAATACACTTGATACACTTGTCACCAAAATTGCAGCAATTCCAATTGTTTATCTAGTATTTCTGGTGACTTGATATGGAGAGTCGTGCATTTTGCATAGCGACATCCGATCGACATTTATGTGAAGAGTGGCCATCATCATTTATTACATGGTATGCAGTGTATAGGCTGATACATTTTGATGAATTTGGTCCTTTCCTCTCATTTCACGCCTGTATGTCAAGCACAAGTATGTTTGCTGCAATTTAAACACACGCCTTTCACTCTAGATCAATGCTTGATATTTCCAAGTCGAAAAGCATGTAGGCTTACACCATGACAATTCGAGGTGAAAATTTGTGAAAGCAGAACTATCAGTCCAACGAACAATAAAATGTTTGACTTCTCATCCTAAAGACTTTCAAAACACCCATGTTCTTTCGTATTCTTGAGGTTTGTCAGGGGACATTTGGATACGTGGTTTACATGGATGGTTCCTGTTGCACCAATTCCACTACGATATCAATACCTGTTGTAGAGAGTTCAACTATAAGTTTTGGAGGGGTAAGCAGGTTGTCACACTAGAGTTGATATATCATCAATGGTGGAAGTTCTGCTGTCACATTTATACTGTATGTATCCGTGCTGTAATACACTAATACACGGCAGATAAGCCTACCTTATTGAACAGACAAATTATCGCTTGACAATAATTCATAAAGAGTAAAAAAATACTATTTCTGAGTGATATAGTAGCATATTCTGAAAAAGTTTTGAAATCCATAAGATAGAAACAGAATTATAACATTTTACAATGATATGTCAAACCGTGTGTATTCGTGCCTACAATCCCATATATGGGACGCACGAAAGTGAAACAAATTTTTATGGAAAATTTAAACCAACGATATTTTGATAATTAACACATTTATAAGGGCATCTAGGAGTATCACTATCAGCAAAAAATACTTTTGGACTAGGATTCCAAATAATGAATCTTAGCTTTTTTTAATCTGTGAATGTCATTGTTTGTAAAATGAGAACAAGATGGAGAATTTATGCCTGAGAACTGGAGCGAGGAGATGTATTATTTCGTCATTTATTGATTAAGTGTCTTTAATAACATCCCACAAAATTGCTGTATAATCGTTTTGACAAAAGCAATTGAATTGGTTATTTTTCGCGTAGGTTTTGCTAGCATCCCATATATGGGATCGTAGGCATTAATGGGTTAATGTTATTTTAAACTATTTTTGTATATTTCATAAATATTTTTAATAGTTTTGGTATTTTAATTATATTTTTATCTTTATTCTATACTTAATGTTATTTTATACTTAATTTATACTTATAGTAATTTATAGTTAGTTATTTTATACTTATTTTTTATTCTATAACTTAATATTTGTTATGCTATACTTAATGTTATTTTAAATGTTATTAATATTTAATGTTATTTTATACTTATATATGATATTATATGTTTTACCTCATCATCATCTTCTTCCCTTGAATCCCAGTTTAACTAGGATCAGAATAACGTCAGAAAATTTGTAGAAATTTCTGGAGCCTAGGCTTCAACAAGCCAACCATCAACTGACCGAATGCCCTTTCTGACGTTGATTTTATGTTTTATAGGTACATGCTTATATAATCAGTCACATGAAGAAGGAGATGCCATCAGTGTTTGGCAAGGACGGACGTAAGAAGGAGCTGATACAGAATCTCTCGCAAGTCTACGCTGAGATTCAGAAGGATCATCAAATAGCACCTGGCGACTTTCCTGATATAACACGCATGCAACAGCAGCTACAGCATCATGTATCTACTAATAATAACAATTACTAACTGATTTTAGTTTATTTTTTACAATTTTCACTAATTTATTTTCGTATTTTCAACTGATTCTGTTAACTTTATTTAATAATTTGCCTAGCATGATGATTGATGCTAATTTGTCTGTGGTGAGCTCAGTATTGACCTTGGCCATATGTAGGCGAGAAATCGAACGTTCATCTCTCAGTATTTAGTATATTGTGATTTTAAAGTAGTAGTAAATCTGTGTGCCTTGACTAGCTGAGTTACAGTGTGCTACTGGAAATAGCTTTTATTTGTTGCTATTAATAGTTTTTTTGCTGTTTAGTTAAATATGGCTGAGTTTTGTATCAGTTTCCTGTATCACGCATGTCTGTTCTGGTTTTGAAAACTAGCTCGCTGGATTTGAAACTTGCGCTTGCAAATCTGAGGTCAGACATCTAACGTATCATGCTACTGTCTATAATAATATTTTAGCCACTATTAGAATATGTATAGAGAAGATCAGGTAATATAGGTAATATATATATATACAGTATATATATATATATATATATATAGGTAATATAGTCTAGGTAAAAATCATATATGATAGTAATATTAATAATTCAGAACGACTATTAATGATCGTAATATGCTAAGAATATTGTGATTGTATTTTAGCCTGTTGATTTCTATTGTATTGTTAGGACTTTACGAAGTTCAATCCCATAAAGCCACGACTATTGGACGCGGTGGATAAGATGTTGGCTGAGGACATTGCTAAGCTGATGGCTCTGATACCGCGTGAGGATGAGAACAGAATGAACGAAGCCACCGCCTCTGTGAAGGGAGGAGCCTTCGACAACTACAAGACTGAGAGTCCCTTCGGCATTGGAAAACTGGAGGGAACGGACAGAGGGAGAGGAGAGGATGAGTGGATTGTGGCCAAAGATAGGTTGTTGTTTATTCCTTTCATTTCTGACGTCCCTGACATCATCCTGACATCCCTGACATCATCCTTGTATGAGGAAACGGACGTTAAACCTTTATTATTTTATTACTACTTCGAAAACCAGGCATCCGGACGTTTAGACACCCAGACACCCAAATATCAAACACGTAGACACCCAAACACTCAAGACACCTAGACATTAAACTCTAGGCATTTAGGCACTCTAACATCCAGACATCAGACACCCAATCTCAACAATACCTCTTATCGCTGGCATTTTTTAACTCCGCCACATAATGACCTTGATGTTTTTTTTTGCCTTGATCACATCTTTTCTTTTTCTGACACTGACTAAATTTCTGTATTTATGTAAGTTGAATGATGTATTTACAATCTTAAATTATTCTTATATTTACGTTTTAAATCATTTTATATCTCTCACTTCTTTACTCTCAGACAAATTTTAAATAATTTAAAGTTTAACGTCAGTTTCCTGCTCGATAGTGTGTCAGTGATGGGGAGATCACTGGATTTGACCCCTGCACTTACTGATCCGTTGTCGAACAACTTGCCAACATGCCACTAGTTCAGACGGCACAAGCTTGGGCGCTTCTGTATAACAACAATCTGTCTTTGATGTTTTAGGTGTAAATCAGACGATTTATTCGCTTCACTAAATCCAATAAACGGCAAAGTAACAGGTTCGGCTGCAAAGGCAGAATTTGTCAAGTCCAAGCTGCCGAACAACATTCTCGGAAAGATCTGGAAGCTCTCAGACATCGACAGAGATGGAATGCTGGATCAGGATGAGTTTGCTCTGGCCATGTATCTGATCGGACTCAAGATCGACGGTCATGAGCTTCCTCTGGAGCTACCAACGCATCTTGTTCCACCTGGAAAACTTCCTGGTGGTAATAGAAGCCTTAATTCATGCGATGATTAAATTTCTGGAAAAATTAGAAATTTTTAGCTTAAGCCGACTTGATATGATTTGTATGTTGAATTGAGAAGTGTTTTTCTTTTGATAATGTGTACGTTAAGTGCTGTATTGGGGTTAAATTTATCGGAATCAATGTTAGATTAATTTTTAGTATAAAGTTACTTGCAATCATCCAGAAATTCTGTAAAAATTTATTTCTCAGTAATGAAAGTCTTATTCTGGTAGATGATTTTTTATGTGTTTGCAATATGATTTTATATTTTTTTCTGCAATTTTACTGCCTTGATTACTCGTTTATGACAATTTTGTGAAGGTATGTGTCTAAGCGTCCTTATTTGAGCTTGTATTTTGTATTTTATGATTTTATAAGATAATATAATAACTAATGAAGTATATATTATTTCAGTTCTTCACTAAAGCTCTAAATGTAATATTGTGCAGTGTATAAATATTGAAAATATGTTTGAAGTATCGGAAATTAATGTAAATGCAATTTATGACAATTGGAAAAGATTGATTGTAAAAATAACTAATATATCATTTCATTGGTTCTAGTCGTTTTCCTCGCTTCTATTCTCTACAATCACTCTGTTTATGCTGTCAAGTGGTTGACTGTAAATTAGTAATTAACAATAGTAATAATAGTAGGCATAATGATATGGTTAAAAGGGTTTAACGTCCACTTCCTCATCCAATGGTAAAGTACGCCTTAAACTAGCTATTGCTTTATTATTTGATAATGTTTATGTTATTCTGCACAAAATTCCTACTGTATTGAAACTGGGATTCGAGGTAAGGTGGTAATGATGATGATGATGTTTGTGTTATTCTACAGTTGTACTCGTTTAAAACTGTTCTTTAATACTTGACTGTAAGATTAAGATTGTGTAATTTCCATGTTTGTTTTATCGTGGTAACTGTTGCTTAAACCTATATATAACCACTCGTAATAGATTGATTGTAAGATCATGTTATAAAATTGCATAATGTTGTTTATTTTGGTACTATAAATTATGCTTCTATTGAAGCTCATACGCCACTACTCATATTTGCTTCGTTAAAAATGCAGATTATATTGCATATTGATTAGAGATACAATTCTTTTATTTATTTCGTTTTATCATTTTTCTAAGCTCATTTACAACATTTACTGTTTCAAAGTCTAGTTAACTCGTTTAGTTAACTCGTAATGGTTGCCCAAAGCTAAATGTGGTAGTATTTTATTCCGTTATGATAGTAATGAATTTAGCTCCTTTACTTTGACCACTACGAAATTCTTATTCCTTTGTGTGTTAAGAGCTTTTGCTGTTGATCGGTATTAGTTGTAATTTACGTTTTAAAATTATAGTCGCGTATTTGATGTCTTAATTATGGCTTTAAATGTTCACAATTTAATATTCGTGTAACTGAGTGTGTATAGCTTTAGTTAATGTCATGACATTTAGTTAGTGTTGGTTAGATAAATAGTTAGTTGGTTATTTGCTGTTAGATAAATGTATTTGAATAATGTCATTCTCTATCTCACTGAACTATGTAATTGTTTTAGTTAAGTGTTTTAGTGAGTCTTAAACAAGCACGTAATTGTTTCCTGACTCAGTACTCCTATGGTAAGCGATTTATTGATGGATATAGAGGTGCTATTAACTCTCGTTGGGTTCAATTCCTGGTCTAGATTGAATCTTGTACCTTGTATCTTTACAAGGTTACAAATGAGGAAGTTCTGGAGAGAGTTAGTACAGATAGACAGTTGATAATTGTATTAAGAAATAGGAAGGAGTTGGCTAGGACACATTCTAAGGAGAGAGAGAGAGAGATGCAAGGATGGTAATTAATTTTGATTGATGATGGTAATTAACATGTCTAGGACCTGTTAATTGATTATTGCCAAAAACTGTAACATTTAAACGTATGAAAAGAAATTAAGATATCATAACGGATAGTCATATCACCAAGTCTGTCTGACATATTGGATATTGCATTGTAAGTCACTCATAATGATCTGAACTCTACACTTATCTAATACTTACTGACCAAGCAGATTTCTCGTTCTCTAAAATATGTGTTCAAATCTAATCTGGTCTGTATTGTATATGTAGTCTTTTCATTTCGTTAATTAATTATTTATTGTGATATGGTGCACTAAGTCAATTATCAGACAATTATCATTAGCAAATTATTACATGTATATCCATGAATGCAACGCAAAAGTGAAAAAAAGAAAGCCCAACCACCGATATGTGAAATGATTAGTATTCGACGTGGTTCGGTGTTGTACGGAAATATAAACGCCTGCCTATGGATGTTGAGCAATTAAGGATGTTGCCAGAAAATTAAAATGCATTTCTTTAAATATATCTTAGTTTACGATTAAATTGATGCTAACGACTTCCATGATAATATTGAGCAGTACTAAACCGATGTCTTGTCAGGAAACAGTAATAGGGTTCTACTGAATGACACTAGATCTAGTTGCATTAAATCAGCTCCTGCCGTTACAGATAGATTTGATTTATGGCATCACAAATTGACTGTTTTGAAGCTGATTTTGTGTGATTTTAATATAAAAATTAGAAGAGAGATTCTACGCATATATTTATGCTATTGGTGCACTTTGAATTTATGCTTTACATTTTATATAGTATTTAGATCTAGCCTACTACTGTAGGCCTACATGTTACTGGGTTACAGATTTTTGACATTCGGATCCTTATATACTTGAAGCATCATAAGAATGGTTTTAATTTAGTAGGCCTATGTCTGTTAGCGGTATTGGCAGTCGGCTTTTGAATGTCTGGTTGGTGCAGTATGATCTGTTATTTTATATTAAGTCATTTAAACATATCCATAGAAATATCCATTTTTATTTTACATTGTTTACGTATTATGAAAAAGTTTTGTACTATTTTAATGTCTGCATTCTTTGATCTGACTCGATGATCATGTCAAGTATGCTTTACTAATAATATAAACAATTCCAAATTAAGAACTGTAAATTTGACTTGCTTACACATATTAAATTTTGTTCTTTCTCGTTAGAAAAGACGATTTCCTTAATCATATCATGTCCGTAACCGGTCTTTGAGATGGCTTCGAAACTAGCTTCGGTTTCCGATTTCTTTCTTTTATCTCTTACGTAACTAATCGTGTCTTTATTGTACGTAGACGCTGCGGTTTTATTTATTCAAATATTCAAGTCAATGCTAGTCCGTGTAGTCTGCACTTTATGGATGTAAACGGTTTAGATATACCTGGTGTCTGATTAAGGCAGAGTCCCAATCATGAAAGTTTTACAGATGCTCAGACGGTGAAGTTTGACCGTGTATCTCTACTAGATTCTGTAGTTACAGGGCTAAAATGAGGGGTCGCTCCATCACTGACATGCCTTCACGACTGGAAACTGACGTTAACCTTGTTTCAGCCTTAGTAGTACTTTATCGCGTACTTCGTCAGTCATGTTTCGTCGTCGAAATCTCCATCGTAATGTATAATGTATATAACAATGAAGCAGTCATTTTTACATCAATTGATAATTTATGACTTTTGAATATCGTTGACATTCTATTGTGAGCATCCTTAGCCATTGCTGTCCTTCTGTTTATCTCTTTGGTACATATGACAAGTTTCTAATATTTAATTTTGTATGATATGCAAACAAGGTCTGAGGAAGGCATAGGGGCCCACTTCTTTATAAGCAGATTCCCCAAGAATAATGGTATATCAAAAGGAATGTTATAGATGATTTAAAGACCAACTCGTATATGGACATGAAGAGTAAAACGGCAGATAGATGAGTGGAGGCGTTATATACTATGGACCTGCCAGTAGGCAGTGCACTAAGAGAGATGATATGCAATATACATGTACATGTAGCAATATGGGTAAATATAGGTAGGCAGTATGTGCGATCTGTAATTATGTCTACATTGTGGTATATACATGACGTAATATATCAACATCAGAATTTTAGTCTCGCTCCTATCGTCTGAAGTGTTCAGCCCAATGTATATCCAAGGCACATATTCCTACTCATTTTGCTGTCATTAAACGCTCCTTATAAGGATTTGTTGATCCCATCGCAAAGGATAGGTCTTTACTGCAGCTTAAGATATGAATTCAGATAGTTTTTCAGTGTCTTCTTCAATATCTGCATTAATCGGTTTCTACGAAACACATAGAGTTTTCGATGATTCCATTTCCACACCAAATTTATGTTTATACTCGCAATGCTTTAGTGTGCATATGCTTTAGAATTGGTGCTACATTTGCTTACATTACGTTGGTCTCAATGCTGTAAATTTTATTTTCTCTGTTAAAATATTCCATTTATTTCTCAAATATGATAATATTGTCGACAATTCAAGTCTCTTTGAAAACATTACTCATCATCATCATCATCTTCCCTTAAATCCCAGTTTAACCAAGGTCGAAATACGAATAGACTTTCTCCGGTCTTCCCTGTCCCACACCATATCATCAGTCAATCCCTTATTTTTCATGTCCTTCTTAATTACCGCATCCCACGTCAATTGTGGTCTACCTCTCTCTAGCTTAACATCCAGCTCTTCCCTCCAAACTCTCTTTACTACACCCTCATCTGCCTTTCTCACAATATGCCCATACTATCTCAATCTCGACAGAGCCAACCTATCCCACCAACCTTCAAATTCATCTTCACATAGGCTATTCATTTTCCATTCTGTCCTTCCTAGTTCTTCCACACAACACTAATTTTTATATAAAAAACTTTACGAAAATATTACTAAATTATATAAATTACATATTAGCGTAATATATTTTAATTAATTATTGTAGTTTTCATGGATCAGTTTATTTTAATTCACTGTAGTGACTAAATATTTCATTGCAATCGCAAGAGTCAATCATGCTGTGAAGATTATTCCATTTCTATTCCGCAGTTACGACTTATTGTCCTATGTGTTATTGACTATGATTTTACACTCCTAGTTGATTCAATTGTTAGTGTTTTGTGTAATTTGTTTGAATTAAAGCAATAATTGTCCATTTGAAAGTCAAAAATATAAGTGCATAATTTATTAAGAGTGCTCAATGTTATGTAAAAACGATTCCATGAAATTCACTATAAATTTAAATGATTGATTAAAAGGCATAAATTAGAATTAATTTATCACTAACGACTTGACCTTTCGTTTAATAACCTGACATCTTATTCATACTTGATTTATCGTTAGTAACTTTATTATCGCATAATAACTCAATTTCTCAGCAACAATATTTTCTCATTAACAGACTTATTCCCTTTTGCAGAGATAAGTACTACAATTACAACTTTATTTTATTTCAATTTCTGAACATTTTAAAAACGCCCTATAAATTTTTACAACTTTTAATCCTATCGTAATAAAGTATTAAGTTTTAAAACATTGTTAACGTTAACAAAAGAAAACTCTGTGTTATACTTCAGAAACCTTTAGCAACAAGTGGTAAATTTCTTAAGCCGCGTGTAGATTTAAATACATTTAGAAATACTACTACATAATATCAATTACACTACAGTTAATTAATCAGTAATTAATAAAAATCACTGCATTTCCAACACGTAGGCTATAAAACCACAGCCACCCTTACAAAGGGCAAATGAACATACAACTACATGTGGTATTAATAATACTATATTTACGGCATTGATGCATATAGACCACACACGTCACTCCACTGATTTATTTCAAGAGGTCAAATTACAGTTTGTACGCAGCATTTATGGACGAGATTCGACTTCTGTCATAATCCCCTTCTTTAGTCATAATCCCCTTCTTTATCACCCTTTTCTTCAATTCTCTTTATCTTTGGCCTGATTTCTGGATTTTGGAATTTGCACCGATTTCGGACCTTATCGCCGGATTGGATATGTCTCAATGGTGTTCGATGTTGTCATTGTTGACAATGTTGATAGTGTTGCTATGTTTGTAGTATTACCTCAGCGGCCAAGGTGCTACGGCCGAGTAACTGCTAGGCTACTCTCATTGTCATTTAGAGCCACTGCGTCAACAAGAAAAGAGTGGCCCTGTGTATCAATACACTGACCACACTGACTACTGTGACTGATGGATTGGCACGTTACAACGCAGAGTCAAAATACACATTCATCAGCTGATTCTGGTTACGCTAGCGATTACTATTATAACGCTAACGATTACTATTATAATGCTAGCGATTACTATTATTACCCTAGCGATTACTATTATTACGCTAGCGATTACTATTATTACGCTAGCGATTACTATTATTACGCTAGCGAATACTATTATTACGCTAGCGATTACTATTATTACGTTACCGATCAAAGATACTTTCTAGTTGCTAAAAATAGGTATCACACAATATCATGCTTTATATTGTTTCCACTTGAAACATTAACATAAAATATGGAAGACTGTAAAAGCGCATAGACACGCCATATAAAACGATTTGCAAAGACTTAGACAATGACAAGCAATGACTAATTCTCAACATAATTGCACATCTATAAACGTGTGTGTTACAGATAGAAGTTACATATCTAAATCCTCAGTACTGAGAAATGTACTACAATCATAACGATTGCGCGTGTCATGCACAGTAGATTCTGGAGACATAAAGGCAGTTCTAATTTCTACCTACCTACACTTCATGCAGGAGAAATACAATACATCGAAGATTTAAAGTCCCATTCCTCATTCGAAGGCGGCGTCAGGGACAGAACACATACGATATGCTACATAAACCTATCTACATAAAACCAACGTTTAGTGTAATACTTTGATCTCCCTCTTTGCACTCTTCCTTTTCCATTCTACTTCACAATGGAAACACGAATAATCTGCAGATATTGTTAATGAATATACAATAGTAGCACATAAACATTTCAGGCGAAACCCAAACTAACGACAAATTATAAAAGTGATTGTTGTCAATGATCAAACGTCCACAGCCCTACAGGCTACTATGTCCACATAGCAACCACACAAGAGTTGCTATGTCCACATAGCAACCACACAAGAGTTGCTATGTCCACATAGCAACTAAACAGAGTTACTGTGTCCACATAGCAACCATAGAGAGTTACTATAGCAACCACAGAAATTCCTATGTCCACATAGCAACTAAACAGAGTTACATGTCCACATAGCAACCACAGAGAGTTACCATGTCCTCATAGCAGCCACAACGATTATAAAAAGTTAGATATTTACAAAATAAGTAAAATAATCTTATTATACAGTACAGTTTTTCATTATTCTGCTAAGCTGTAATCAAGAGTCTCTAGTCTCTCAGCATGTGACACTGTCAGGTTCCATACATTTAAGTCCGCCAGTTAATACTATAAGTTACAACAACTGCAGAAACACTAAAAGTGTAAGAAGGCCGACAGTTTTACAAAATGCTGTAAACCCGTCTTTCCAGGGTTCATACAGTATTGGTCCTACAGTATAATACTCTAGTATCAGCTATTTTATTGCCAAGCAGTTAAATAGCTACACACTTTGGAATCTGTTTTAGTTGATTTTAAATCTATCTTGAAAATCATCAGGAAGCAGAGTTTATAAAATTTCTATCCCAATGCATAATCTGGAGAATTTACTCCTAGAAGCTAAAGCCAAAGCTAAATAAAGTTTAAAGTCAGTAAGGATTGTTAGATCTTCTAGCTAAAAATTGACTTTAGAAAAAATAATCAATAGCAGCATAACTATATTGTACAAGATTTCGTCAGGGTTTATACAATTACTTCATAGCCAAAAATCATATTTTCGTTTCTATCACACCCTTGTACATAATAATGCAATACGTTGACAATGATCTATATAATAAATATATATTCATACACCAGTAATGTATATATGCCTTTACGCAATATTTAATCAGAAATGTACACAGTTAAACCTGCATGTCATTACTTTACAGCAATAACTCAACAATTTATTATACACTCAGTCATTCAGCAAATACGATGGAATACATAAATTTGGCATTCGTTTCATTTTGCTATAAAGCCACACCAAGCAAAAATCCGACTCCAAAGGATCCCGCCAGAAAAGCATGCTTTCTTGCAAATTCACGAACCTAAAATGTCAATTAATCAATCAATTAACACATTTAATAATAGTAATTAACACAAAGTAATAACTAAATTCTTTTTGCGTATATGACATGCATGCTTCTATTACAATTCTAATACCTTTGTTAATGTAAAAAGAGTGATATGCCAAAAGGTTTAACATACGTGTGTACACACGTCAAGACATAAAATGTTATTTGAGCTACTCAGATCATCTAACTGTGAAGCAAAGCTAGACTAGTCTCTTTCTCTCTTAGTGCACTGTCTACTGGCAGGTCCATGGTATATAACGCCTCCACTCTTCTCTGTCTCGCGATTTTCTCTTCATTTCCACATATGAGTGGATCTTTAAATCATCTAATATACCTAATCTCGGCCTGACCCTGCCTCGTTTTCCTTCCATTCTACCTTCTATGACCTCAATTAATAGACCTTCTCCCCTTGGAATGTATCCAACTCTTCTTCCTATTTCCTAATTCATTTATCAACTGTCTATCTGTACCAACTCTCTCCAGAGCTTCCTCATTTGTAACCCTTCGAGTCCAGCTAATCCTTTCCATTCTTCTCAATATCTACATTTCCAATGCCTATAGTTTCCTGATATCTTCCTTCCTTAAGGTCCATATTTAACATCCGTATAACAGCGATGTCTTGATAGGTCAAGACATAAATTTCTACAGTAGCCTACCTGATCAGCAAGTTGAGGAGCACTACTGGAGACTCTGTTGGCGATGGTGTCTCGTGTCGCGGCAACACTCTGTTCTATGTTTGCCCAATTGATCTGAATCAAGCCCTGCCAGTGAGCCACCTATCGACGAAAATAGGAATAACATCTGACTGTTGTTCACGATGACATCGAGCACTTAGTTTAAATTAGAGGTTCTGACTGTTTTTTTATTAATTATTCATTCCTGTAGATGTGATTAATAAAATGTTTAATTAAGTGAAGACTTCTTTTGTTCACGATGTTGATCTATAGCAATCAGATTTAAAACAGGTCACATAACAAAATCATTATAGGCATTAGAATATAATGCCCATAATGGCTGAAGCCAGTGGCGATGTCGGTAAGATACTAGACTATGGATCAGTATGTGCGGGGTTCAAATCCTGGGCTCACTCTTCACTGACATCGCTGTCGAGCGAGGAAACTCACGTTAACATTAGCTTTTTTTAGCTTTAACTTTATAAGTTAACTACTACTAACCTGCACTATTAGCAGACTGCCTCCGACTGCTAAAGCAGCAGCTTTACCAACTTTTGTAAGAATAAATCCAGAACACCTGATAAATCATACAGAGAGAAAATCTCATAATCCATCAGATGAACATTTATCAAAGTTCAATTAATGAAATCTGAACTAAGAAATGCTATACAGATGGGTATATGCATATCTAGCGTTTAGCAGTATAATTATTATTATTATATGCTGAAACATCGCAACATTGAATGTGAATGTTCGTGTCAACAGTATATGTTACGCATGAGAATTAAACGCAATTGAAGTGTCACATTAAATCATTGCTTTAAATATGGAATTAATTTGTAAAATGTTATTATTAAAATAACGATATATCATAAATATATATGATATATAGAGATATGATATATCGCTATTACTTCATGACTTGCTTAGCAAAATAATAAGACAAGTGACACATGTGACCTTAATCCAATTCAATCATTTCAAGGCACACAACACTGGGTAACAGTGCTTAAAATATATATCTATATCATCTATTTATACGTCTATATATACGTCCCTGACATTGCCTTATGGCGAGGAACAGGACGTTAAATTCTTATTGATTGATTGATCTAGATAGATATCAAGACGTCTAAGAAATGCCCAAATAAGTGTTCTTGTAATACAATGAAACGGTGCAGTAGTTATTTATCAAATATGAAAATCTCCGTCGCCTCACCAGCCTGATATTCCGCCAATAGCGACTTGTTTGCCCACCGGAGCTGACGTAACGTCTCTCATGAAATTCTCCAACCAGGCGCCGTGGCTCCCTCTGTTGAATGACGAGTGAGTGGAGAGGATGAGTGACTCCGGGATCTCTGCCTCTAATAGAGGATACTCTCTCAGGTCTTCATTACTCGCTCCAACTGGGTGCCCTACACCAGCACAAATATAGATGCCAACAATATAAACATCATCATCATCAACATCATCATCATCATCATCTTCTCAACTGAATACCTTTTAATTGGCACTCCTTTGCAAAGAAGTAAAATTACCAATAACTCTATTTATTTTCAGAATCTTGCTCTTTCACCTTCTCGATCTGCCAAAAACCTTGGAGTCATATTTGATGAAAACCTTGAGTTTAAATCCCATATCTCTTCTGTTTGTCGCGCTTCTTTCTTTCAGATTCGTCAGATTAGGCAAATACGTCCATCCCTTACTAGAAATTCAGCCACTATCCTTGCTAATTCTATAGTTCATTCAAAGCTCGACTACTGTAATTCATTATTACATGGGTTGCCTACTTCTTCTCTCAATCGTTTGCAGCACGTCCAAAATTCTCTTGCACGTGTTGTTTGTAAGTCCTCTCGACTTCATTTTCGCTCTCTTTCTCTACTTCGCAGTCTTCACGGTCTTCACTGCTCCCTGTTAATCAACGCATAAAATATAAAATATCTCTATTAACTTTCAAAACTCTGCGATTTGGCAAGCCTTCTTACTTATCTGAAATTCTTCTTCCCTATCGCCCCTCACGTACACTTCGCTCCACCGATGCCAATCTTCTCTCAGTTCCAAATATTCTCATGTCATTGGGCAGACGTTCATTTTCTTACAATCTGAAACTCCTTACCTGCTAATCTTCGCTCTTGTTTTTCTCTTTCAACATTCTCTAGCAAGCTTAAAACTTACCTTTTCCCACCATAGACATAATCAATCTACCCTGACCATTTTTTGATCACCGGACTGGCTTTCATTTAGGACTTTGCTTCTCCTGAGCACATTTCTTTTGCAGATTGGTCTGGGTGAATTGATCTGTAGTGATATGTGCTGTTGGGGACGTCCCTGACATCATCCCTGGATGAGGAAACGGAAGTTAAACCTCTATTTATTATTATTCTCCTGAATCCCAGTTAAACTAGATCAGCATTGGGAATTGTTTTTAGCGATTTCTGGAGCCTATGCACTCGCCAATGAATGCCCATTCTGCCGTTGGCTTGGATCTGAGTGTTTTGTTGACTTTTATGACACATGCAGTCCACTGTTAGTCTATCCTTCAACAACCAAAACAAAAGAATGGTAACCTCTCTCTCCAATTGTTATATATTGTATAATACAAAAAAATTTTGTTACATACAATATATAACAGTTCGATTATAATTTCTGACTATGTAATATGGGGTGAAATATAAAATAGGAAAATATACAAAATATAACACATCCCTATAAAAACGAACAAAAACTGACTAAATAATAGAGACTGAGACTGTGATGACAAATAATTAGTTCTAAGAGATTAGTTAAGCCCCTGAACAAGAATATGTTATTTTCCTGCAAGTATGTTATAATAGAGAGTAACAGCAATACATAGATGACACAATCAATTATGTAAGCTCATAAAAATGTAAGGACAAACTGTTCCTGAAATAAATGTGATTAACCTATTTATTAATATGTTAATTCATTATATATTAAACAAACAATATATCGCCAGCATATTTTTTAAAAAAACATACAAACATACACACATAAAGAGCATTTACAAGACATCTATTTAAATATGAGAATGGTCAGCAACATCGTATATATACTGTAATTACATTGAAAGAACAGCCACATGGTGTATATAATTATATCGAGTGAACAGCAACATGGTGTATATAATAATAATTACATCAAGTGAACAGCAACACGGTATATATATCATATCTTTACCATGTTGCTTATAACTCAAGAATGATATCAAGAATGCTATCAAGAATTATAAATAATAGAGAATGATGACTCTATTGCAAAATAAGATATAAAATTTGGACTTATTTTGAAGGTATATTGACCTAACTAGAATACTGAAAGCCGATCCTAAGATAAACGGCGATTTTATTTTAAATTTCCCTATTTATTATTGTAGACTCTTTAATGAATAAAGACTCGTATTTTGGTGAATAGAGATCATATATATAATTACATCGAGTATTTCTGGGCTGACTGCGTACACCGGCAGCCGATAAACCCTGGGGGTCGCTCATCCAGCGTCTCTGCTGCTGTCCCCGCTGCTGCTGCAGCAAGCGCTGCTGCTGTAGCCTGGCCTGTTCATACAGCAGCTGCTCATTAGTCATCTGCTGCAGCAGCTGCGACCTCTGTAAACGAATGTATAGATCCTCATCCATCTGCTCAATCAGTAATCAGTCTAAAAATCAATCTTGTAATCAAAGAATAATTTAAGTAAATTGTAATTTAAATGTAATTAATCAAAGAATAATTACATTTCTCAGCATTGAACTCCATTAGCCAATCCCTAGACCAGTTCTGTAATATTTTTATATCATACTTTAAAATCCCAGCATCTTCAGTGTTGTTTACTATCTTTGCTACTTTAGAATCATCTGCAAATTTACTAAATTTAGATACAATATCTATGTCAATGTCATTGATGTAAACTAAAAATAATAGAGGTCCTAAAACAGAGCCCTGTGGCACACCACTCTTCACTGCTGCCCATTCCGAGAACTCGTCCTTGACACACACCCTTTGTTTTCTATTACTTAACCAATTACCTATCCACTTTGAAAGTGTCCCCGTTATTCCATGTGCTTCCAACTTACTAAGTAATCTTTTAAGTGGAACTTTATCAAATGATTTAGCAAAGTCTAGATATAAGATATCAATGCTATTTTTATTATCTACTTCCTTTGTAATATATTCTAAAAAATCTAGCAAATTAGTTAAACAAGAACACCCACTAATAAAACTATACTGACTATTTCTAATTAAGTTATATTCTTCCAAGAAACTAATTATTTTATCCTTAATAATGCTTTCAAATGTCTTACCGATTATACTTGTTAAGCTTATAAGCCTATAATTTTCTGCTTTATCCCTATTTCCCTTATGGATAACGTAGCGGTTAGAGGCGTCAGGAATCGTCATGGAATATTAAAATTATGAATCATGGGGTAAATTGAATTCTCGTAGGTTCGATTCTCAGCGGCGCTGATCTGAGAGTAAAATATCGCACATTCACAGGACTGATTACACGGAAAATGGGATAAATCGACTAACGGTTTAAAACATGCCGTATTAAAAGTGATAGATATCAACATAGTTGAACATTCCCCAATATTGCGTGTTGTTTATTATTATTAAACTACATAATCTATCTTATTTAACTTTTACATTAGTGCGTTACATGCTCTGTGAGCTTCAGCTATTAAGAAATCATTCTTCCGAAAACATTTTCAAGTAAATGTTGCACAAACCTGTTTTCTATCCATTAAACTTATTAATTTGATGCTTCGTATGTCTAATTTGGAAAATATAAAAACAATAACAATTTCCTTTAACCTCCACCTAATATCGCTCTTATCGCTAATGGATTACCAGGTAGCCAAAAAAATACCTATGACCAAAAATGCCATACTAATAATAACAACAATTAGAGTGCTGCAGTCAAAGACAACATCGCGCACTATTGAGACAAAATCAAGCCGGCGAGCAAAAAGAAGAAGGTCCAAAACGGTGCAAATTCCAAAATCCAGAAATTCAGTCCAAAGTAAAGAGAGTTAAAGAAAAGGTGGTTTAGGCGCAGGTCGCTGCTCATGGACACTGGATGGAAAAGAGAGACGGAAAAGATAGGTCTTCAACTGTTTATGGAACTGCTCATAGGAAAGCAAAGGCTGATATGATTCAAATGAAGATTTCCGAAGATTGGATGGAAGAGAATACCATGAAAAATGACACCTCTGTACTCTTCGACAAGATGTATTCAAAGATCAATGCATTAATCAGGAACGGAGACTAGTAAATTTCTTTGTGGTGGTTCAGCTTTTTCGCTACATTTTACCTAAAAGATATTTCAGCTTTTAGTTATAACTTTAGGCTAAAATATTTTAACTATCGGAACAGTTAAACTCTTTAAAACAGTTAAACCAGCCAGACGTAATGTCGCTAGGCAAGCTAAACGGAATAGACATGAACAGGATCAACGACATGCATTATATGGTGAAAATCCTCGGAGATCACGACTCAAATCAAGGCACAGCTTATTAAATTCAATGTCGCCACTAACTCAGTCAGTGGAGCAATCTCGCCTCCAGATGCGGAGAGAACATCTCCAATCAGTTCCAGAGGAGAAAATATGTGTAGAAGTATCAGAGTCTTCCATGTGGGTGCGATGAGGATCGACGAACATGGCTATGCTTAAATAGATTTAAGACAGGTGTCGGTCGGACAAAGGTTGCAATGAGCCAATGGGGATATTACAATGGTTCTACAGTATGTGAATGCGGCCTGGAGGAGGAGGACATTGATCATTTGATGAACTGCAACTTGACCGGTGAGGATCTCAGAGAGTTCAATGATGGGGCGAGAGATTGTGTCAGACGCTGGATTAATGCAGCATGAGGACACGATAAGAAGAAGAACTTAAACTTTTTAATCTTGTAACAAAAAGTTAGTAGTTCTGGAAAGATAGCAATTAGTTAGGCCTACTGCGGAAATATATACTAATAAAAGTGCACTTGGCAGTGCACTGAAGAAGATATATATATATATATATATATATATATATATATATATATATATATAATATTTTATGTATGTATATGATGCATCTTCTTCTTCAGTGCACTGCTAAGTGGCAGGTTCAAGACAGATATAAGATCAACAAGTTAATCCCTTCACAAAGTCCATGCCTTATCCATATCTTATGTAGCCTATAGCTTGGGAAAAATATGGCTTCTGAGGTAGCTTCCCGTTGCTTCTTCAGTTAGATGGATTAATTACCATTTATCCTGGGGGGAAATATTTCATGGTGAAATGGGTCCCCTCTTGCAATTCTCAGCTCCTGCCTTAGTCGCCTCTTACGTACACGCATCAAGTTGTTTGTGGTTGCCCTATTCTGCAGTGATCCAACTACACCCGAGCACAAAACGGGGGATATATATATATATATATATATATATATATATATATATATAATAAATATATATTATAAGTATATATTATATATATTATATATATATATATATACATACATATGCATATATACTGTATATATATATATATATATACTGTATATATATATATATATATATATATACTGTATATATATATATATATATATATATATATATACATATATATGCATATATACTGTATATATATATATACATATATATACATATATATATATAAATATTTTTATTTGTATTATTCTTTTAATTAATTTTTAATTAATTAACTTTTACTTTTAACTTTAAATTAATTTTTACTTATATATTTATTTTTATTATTTTATTTTGCACTGACTGAGAGTAAAATCTCGGACATTCACTGGACTGGTTATACGGAAAATGGTCTAAATTGCCTAACGGTTAAAACATGTGGTATTAAAGTGATAGATATCATCATAGTTGATCATTTCACGAGGCCTATAATGCGTGTTTATTTTACGTTTTTATTTTTTTATTTTATGCATCCGAAAGTAAAAATATATTTTCTTACTTTTCTGTCATTAAAATAAATTAATAATGACTATTAATTTACCCACGTTATGTCCCAGCAGCTGAAAAATGGACCAACCGTGAACTGCATGTGTCGTAAAAAGCGACAAAGCACTAAGATCCAACCCAACGACAAAAATGCATTCGGTTGGTGAGCTCCTAGGCTCCAGAATTTGCTACAAAGCTGTCTAATTACGACCTTAAACTGAATTCAAGGCACGATAATGATGAGGATGACGATTTGCGACAATGACCAACAATTTTTTATTACAGAGATCTAATAAATGTGTTTTAGAATAAAATATGTAGGCTATCTATATTTACAGTGCATCTGTTATCTTATTTGGGCTAATACTAGACAAAACTAACACTTAACTTGACAAGTTTTTAATTTGCTTTTTGACTCAGAGCTGTTATGTTACGTAAGAAATGCCTTTTAGATGCCTAAAATATGTATCTATATTTACAGCGCATCTGATTCTTATTTGGACAAAACTTCAAACTAGAATTCTTTCGAGGTCTTCAGTTGCCTGGTATAAAATAGGGGAATCGAAAGTGTCAGCAAACAGTTTGTTACACACGTTGTGGTAGGTGTTACGTTATATAAGTTATTTCAAGTCTATAGTCTTTATAGTTTTGTTTTTAAGTGCTAATTTGCTGTAACTTGTTATTTAATGTCTTGAGATAATGTAATTGGGATAGCAATAATAACATTATCAGTAGATTTAAATGTGAAGTTCATTAGGGTTTATTAGAGTTTAACGCCAGCTTAAAATCTACAAGGGCCAGGGTTATCATTCAGTCAACCTGAATCTCCAGTATGGGTTGACTAATTAGCCCTGACGTACACTTAAGTCTACTTGTCAATTAAATTTTGCTAGAGGCATTGTTATAGCCTATTATTAGGCCGATAGCCTATTATAGCCAATCAGTTATTTGTCATAATTGAAACAATAAGGTCTCTGAAATTCTGGACTTGAGCATAGTATAACTTTAGCATACAGAGAGTTAATCCATTTCTACAATTTTACCCCTATTACCTTAAGAAAATGTAGAAAACATTAAGCTCAACCCAATCCCACTTAATATGTGGAACAAATTAGGTGATTTTAGCCACTGAGATCACTGGAGTTCTTTCAAGACAAAAGATTTCTAACCTGCAGTCAAACACTGCAAAAAAGGCTGAGATAACTATACTTTGTAAGTTTACCAATAGGATTACATATTGCTTCCTTTAAGTTCCTTAACTCAACTTACCTAAATTAACTTAAATTAATCATAAATTTTAATTTTATGATGTCGTGAAAAAAGCAGCATTTCTTGGGAATTGCCATAATTTCAGTATTTGCTAAGTAGTTTGCTCTTACGAATACGTGCAAGACGAATACGAATACATTGTAAGAAGTCCATTCCTAAATTTTGTATCTGTCTACATGTAGCCAATTAGGCTACTGCAAAATAGTAGGCTTATGTAACTTAACGAAGAGCGTAGCAATGGACAATAGGTTTATTAAATCGGTAGGCATTGATCGATATGCAAACTGTTTAATTTTAAACTCTTTAAAATAAATAAATTTGAAACTTTTGAATACAATTGTGGATAAACTATAATTTCTTGACAGACCAGGTAGTATAATTACAAATTTTCAATGATATAATGAAATGAGTTAAGTTGATTGTCACAATTTTCGTTAACATTAGGTTCCAGACGTTAAACTGGTGTATCTCCTAGATTTTTTAAACACTCAAATATGGCACAAACTAGTTTGCAATGCTGATAAATTGACGCTAAATTTTAGAAATACGGTATTAAATTTGGCAAAAACAAACCAACACTATAAGCCTTCTAGCTTTTGTTATTTGAAATTCATTTTGTAGTATTTGTAGTATTTACTCTTTGGGGTAACCGAAGATGAAAATGTTATATTACGACTAGACTGGTGTTACAAGTCTTTACGACTTCCTGAACAAGTATTACTAAGTTAATTTACACTAATTGCTTGAATTTCTGTACACATCTGTAATCCGAAAATATGCTCAATTCTTATCTAGGGCACGATCCACTTGTGCAAATTTTTAAAGTAGCAACATTTAACAATTTTAGCGTATGCTGAGTGCCCCGATGATTTTTGCACACGCGGGGTCTGCAAGCTGAAAGTATTCGTAGATGTAGACTTTTATTAGCCAGTCATTGAGTGAAAAATATTTACTACAAAGTTAGCATAATGCCGCACTTTGTTTAATGCGGTACTGTGTATCTACGTAATTCAGCACGAGAGTGCCATCACACGAGTAGCGTGCAGTGCAGTCATGTCCACGTGTACGCGGGGCTCCTATTTGTTTGTTCAATTTAAAACTATACTAAAAGTCATATTATATAAAGATATTCAATATTTTAAATTTCTTATTTTAGAGTATTTCTTATCATTTTAGAGTATTAGTTCATATAACGAATTAACTTCGTTGCTTAGGCTAGTAACGCACTTGTTGAATCATAGCACCACCAGCAGGGGCAAAATTTCTTTTTGGAGAATGTACAAATTTTTTGCTTACGCTCCGCCTTTTTTGGCGACATGTGACGCAATCAGGAAAAATTATGTGGGGGGTCAAAATATTTTCACTACTGCGCTCGGCCAGTAGAGTGAGTGTATAATAAAACCCCCCCCCCCACCCCCACCACTCATACCCGTTTAAGTGAGAGGAAAACTTAAAATGCCTAAAATCCTACATTTGTTTTGGAAAAAAGCAGGTTAATTTTTCACTTGTGTAGAAACTCAGCGAATCTGGACGAATTGCAAAAGTGCCCTAACTGGCGGTAGGGGGGCTTAAGACCCTCCCAGCCAAGCTTTGCACCACTGCTGCGGGACAGAGTTCACATTTTTACTAGCACCCTTTTTTCCTCTTATACAGCTAGTTTAATGGTCAACATTTTTCGGGCCCTCTTCAATTTACAGGGCTCCTAGTATGCAAAATATGGGCCCCTAGTCCCATATGTAAAAAAATTTGATCTTGTGGATCTGAGTTCCATCCCCCCCCCCCCCCCACCCCAACTACTACACTTACAAAAATACAGACACCTAGAAATTGCCATAGAAACACTGAAAATATAGTTACAAAATTTTATCGCCGGGCCTAAGAGGGGGGGGCCCGGGGCCCCTGGGCCCCCCTGGATCCGCCACAGACCACCAGTCACTGATAGTGCCTACGAACTTTGCTATACCGAGGCCAAACTTTGTCCAATCTTGTGTTCTGACTGGAGCCAGTGGCGATGTCGGTAAGATATTCGACCGCGGATCAGCATGTGCAGGTATCAAATCCTGGGCTCGCCCGTCACTGCTATCGCTTTCGAGTGAGGAAACTGACGTTAACTTTAGCTCTTTCTTGCAAGGTTGTAATCAGATTGTTTTAGCACATACGACACTGTGCCACTGAGCACGTGATCAACAGTGCAGTCTGCATTGTTCTCTGTGAGCATCAGATGATACCAGGCGTGGTTACCATCTAACTGTTCAACCGTTGCTGTTCGGTCTATTCTATTAACTAATCTGTATTGTTCTGCTTTAATAGCATTCATTAGCACTTACCAATTCTCAGCGATAGAGCAAAATCTAGTAATGGTTTATGTGAAAGTTTTAAAAATTAATTAGGAGTTGCACTAGAAATGGTGTAACAAACGATGTAACAGATTTAATGATTGGATATAAAAGTAAATGTTAGATAACATAAATCAGTAGATACAGCATTAACCTAGATCAAGATGTATTGATTGTATTGCATAACGTGGTATTAATAAGGTTCAGATTTAATGGCCCTGACCGTGTAATTTTTTTTATGTGCAAGATATTCACTTTTGCAAAATTAGTGTTCTTGAACGGTTGTGTGATTGAGGACAGTAGTACTAATGAAGTAGCACTAATATTAGCACAACTATTACTGGAAATCTTTAACTCAATCTCAACTCCACGCCTAATACATTGTAGCAACGTGCTGCTGAACTGTTCATAGGAGGTCGAAGGTTCAATTCTGAACTGCGAAACTGCAATGACTAATAAATTCCAAACTCAATTCTGTTGCTTCAGCCTCTGAATCTGCTAGTTGAACAGCACTTTAGCCCGCTTTCGATAGTGAAAAAACTTTGACATGATGAAGATATGCAATGTAGACTTTATATGTCTGATCAGTAAGTGAAAATGCAATTAAATACCAGACCATTGAAACAGCCCCTTTATTAACCTAAGCTTGATCCAAAGAGAACGTAGTAGAAGAATGAACTACTTAAAAACATGTTTTATTTAAAGAATACTTAATGGTAAAAGCATCAGATTTTGCTTGCAATTATTGACTTTCTTTTATAAACCTGCTTCTTGAAATTATAGGTCGATTTCCTTAATGTTTATGTCTACACACACACTCTCGCACACAAACACATCTTTTTTGTATATACTGTATATACAGTATATATAGGTGTAAAAACGAATGTAAGGTTATGTAATGCAATTTAGTACTACTTTATTGCTCCTAAAATTTAGCTTCCATTTTTAATTATCGTCTACTCTGAAAATGCAGAGGCAACTATAATTTTAACCAAATCATCGAATTTTTATCAGTAGTTTTTTAACCATAACTAAATCTTAATACAATTAAACGAGTCGTTTGTTGTAAGGCTCAATCATTTTTAGATTTCTTGCGGACTATATCTGGACGCTAGGTATTGACTTGTTGAATCGTGGCATCGTGAGTAGCACGCTTGCCTGCTAAGAACGACATCGCGGGTTCGAGACTGCGTCGTGCCGACTCTTACAGTAAACTTGTGTGACGCAAACATAGCTTTACAGTTTGACTTTTATATAATTTCTGTACTACAGATCGTTACATAATAATTATAACTACTAATTAAAGGCTATAAAATTAGAACAAGAACATTTCATTCTTAGGCATTGTTAAAGTTGTCCGGCTCTGAACTCTTAAGCTTCATTTACAATTGTGGATCTTAAATTGCGGAGCTCACAGTAAATCTTGTGAAGCATCTGTTAATTCAGATATCTAATTCAGCCATGGTCCTCACCAATAAAATCACCATGAATGGTTCGGGTGTAACCACGCTACCCGTGCCGCCTAGCCAGACCTTGCAACCCTCGTTTCAGCTGCCCTCAATCCCACAACCCACCCTGGCCGCACCCCCGACGGGGGGCTGGATTCCTGCCTCGCCCTGTCTGATCGGGGGCCTGGGTAACCTGCTGTGGGGCAAGGACTCGAGGTGGTTGACCCTTGACGTCTGTAGAGAGTTTGGGAGGAACAAATGCTGTCGCTCTGACGAGGAGTGCAGGTACGCACATCCTCCACCTAACGTCGAGGTTCAGAACGGCAGGGTCATGTGCTGCTTCGACTCCATCAAGGTGAGTGACCTACTTGTTATTAGCATCAAGCACTATTGCTCGTTTTAGTCTTAAGAATTTAGTATAGATGCCTGTGATCACTACCAATATGTCACTCAGTAAGTAAAATCGAGTATCTTACCGACAGCGTCAAATTCCCCACTGGCTCCAGCCAGTGGCGGTGTGGGTAAGATACTCGACCGCGGATCACTATGTGCGGGATTCAAATTCTGGGCTCGTCTGTCACTGACATCACTTTCGAGTGAGGAAACTGACGTTAACATTAGTTTTCCCAGCTGTTTAAAGTTTACTTTTGTATAGCAATCTAAGAAGTACTTGTAACAACTACCTAGATGTAGAGAGTTCAGTGATCAAAGAGCCTCAACCTCGTTCTGTAGAATTCTGTAATCTGAAATTTGTGCACACAAAGGTTTAAACATGAAAATACTCATATGACGTTTAATCCCTCCAGTGTTACGTTTGTTTTTATCTTTATGAATATGCTTGTTTTTCTTCGTATTATAAATTCTCAATTTCTGACAATCATTCTATTTTACTCTGTCTACTAACTTGATCCATTTCAGCACGCACTCCTCCTTGGGGCATAAATATATTACAATTTGAAATACTTTCAGTGCTATGATGTATTAAGCTTACATAATTAATTATAATTGTTTTAGCATGCTTGATTTTCTATTTCATTGCTTTAATTTCAGTTTAACTAAACTAAAAGAAAAACATTTGTTCTGCCACAATGTTTTCTTAAGTTATAGATAAAACTGCCTCTAAAGAAAGTTAAGAAAATCCGCATAAAGGCCAATGAAGTAGCGTCTAAAAATATTTTATATAATTGTCGCGATGTTTTTGATATAAAAAGCACGCTATAAAAGATTGTTTATTAACTCTCCGCAAGCAATCATGTTTAATATGGCAATTACATGAAAGGATTCGTGTCTACTTCAGCTCGCTATATCCTGACCTAGTACCATTTCATGATCAGTACAAAGGTCCAGTTGTACGCGAGATTTTGTACTTGTGGTTATACGTGATCGACCTGACTTGAGCGCGTATATGTTTGTGCACGTAACTAGTTAGTAATAAATATGCCAATCCCCCGATATCAGTTATCTTCAATGGCATCAGTCATTCTGTACTCATTTTGAAATTAATTATATATGTATGTGTCAATGCAGTGGATGTTTAATTATATATCATCTCTCTTCTTTAGTGCACTGCCTACTGGCAGGTCCAGGGTTTATAACTCCTCCACTCATCTCTGTCTTATATATCATAAGTATCACTAATGAAAGATATAATCATATAAAGATATAAAGTATCACTAATGAAAGATATGGCACAACTAACTGGCTATCCAAATGGTTTAACTGGATTAAAAATGATTGTTAAAAATATTATTTGTTAATTATTATTATTTGGAAGGAAATATTTTCTAATGTGTAAGATATTTGATTGATATTACTATTTGTATTAATTGCCATTACTACTACTAACATTTTAACTAATACTACTAATACTATGAATTTCTCTATACATTTTGCATAGCGGTATTAATTCTGGCTCCATCAAAAGGTAATAAAAAAGCTTTGTAAAAGGTTAGTGATAGATATAATACTAGCTAAAAAAATGTAATAACAACTAATATTTATTATAATTATTAAGTTAATCACACGAAATATAGAGAAATTATCATCTGTGATGGCATCTATCAGTTTTAATTTCACAAGTTTACCATTAGGCTGTTTTAGTCAATTATCAATTTTACCAGTCCTATCAATGACCGAGATTATGCTCTCTGATCAGCTGTACCGGTAATTGATCCCAGGGCCTTAGAACAGCCATTTAAATTGCATAACTTTACGTAACTCATTTGAAACATAACTGAGATATTGAGACTTTCAGATTTTCAGAACACTAGCGGATATATATTGTATACCAAGCTTTAACGAATGCAAAACTTTACTAAATTTGTTTCAATTGATTTAGTGGTGACGTAATCCTTGCCAGAGTTCTCAATATTTTCCCTGTAGATGATCTTCAGTTACCAGAATCAATTAACTAATTCTATTGCAATTATATGTAGGCTGAGAATGTTTCATTAACATTATTTGAATATTCTTTATTATTAACAAAGAATTTAATTGTTTTTATTTTTTCCATTATTAACATTATTCTTGGGGCTGATTTTCTGGATTTTTGAATGTGCACCGTTTGTGGACCTTCTTTTTGCTCGCCGGCTTGCTTTTGTCTCAATAGTGCTCGATGTTGGCATTGGTGACTGTAGCACTCTAATTGTTGTTATGTTATTATATAATGTTTGCAATTGTATAGTTTAGAATAGCGTATGATCATATGAGCTACATAACGTCAGGAATTACCGTAAACAAATCTACGATGCGCAATAACGAACGTTAAACAGCTTGTTGACACTCGCAGTATATTACACAGTGACACGCGCAATTCATCACTACAATGCTCCCTCATACGAGCATTAGTAACGAATTTACAGCTTACCCATCTACATCTGCATTCTACAATGACTTCATAATCGGAGCAATAATACTGTGTCCCAGTAGCTATAATGTTGACAATTATTTATATATATATATATATATATATATAGTATATATATACAATATATATACTGTATAATATATATATATATATACATGTATATATATATTTATATATATATATATATATATATATATATATAGTATATATATACAATATATATCCCTTGATATACTAATATATATCTATATTCTAATATATATATATATATATATACAATTAAATATAATTATATATAGTATATGTATATTATTTATTATATATATATATATAGAATTAATTATATATATATTTTATATATATATATATATATCTACTTATATATATATATATATATATATACTTATATATATATACTATATATATATATATATATATATTATAATATATCATATATATATATATATATATATATATATATATATAATAATAATATTATATAGACATTATAATTATTCTGGTACAATAAGATAAGCATTGCGCAAGACGTCATAGTAAGTTGGATAAAGTGAATCTCTTCTAGACTAATACTTGCTTATAGGCTCGGCTACGACCCCTGCTGGAGATCATGTCAGACAAGTTTAACGTCGGTTTCTCTCTAAAACCTCACAGTATAGTATTTTCTAGTATTTTCCTACAGTCTATAGATGATGCATACGTGTATATAAAGAAACATTCATGCGTGGTTATAATTTGGCTGGTATTGATTAACTCGGTGTAATAGCGCGCTCTAGCGTGACTCATGCGTGCAGCACATCTGGTGCAGCGCTTGACTCGCGTTTATATGACTAATATCATCCGCCTAATAGAGGGTGGGTAGGGATACAAGCTCCCATCTTCTTAATTTAAAAAACCAATCTGATATGGTTATAACTGGAGGAAGATCATGAAAAATATTTTTCGCTCGTTCGTTGCCAGTAATGAAAGGTATGGGTTTCCAACTTTATTATGACTGGCGCTCTTTTAATATGCAATATGGACTGTAAGAGAAATTAGATTAAGGGGGGGAGGTCATTCAGTTTGTATTATAACGTTGTATGAAGTAAAATTAAAAACCTGACAATTTATTTCTCGTATTCCTTAGAACTAAATATTTCTATTGTTTATGAATGTTTGCTCGGGAAAATTTCATCTCCCAGTAAATGAAATTTGATGTGCGCAACTTATTGTATCGAAACATCAAAACTACGCCGATTTCCTGCCTAACTACTTCCTCTGCTTTCCTTTCATTTCTCTTACTTTCTCCCCTTTTTAAAAAACTTTTTCACACTTTCTCTCATTTTCTCGTCCTTTCTGTTCTTTTGTCTTACTTTCTCTTTCCCTACATGTAGGCCTACATAATTTCATATTATTTCTTTCTCTCTCTCTTTCTCTCTCTCTCTCTTTCTCTCTCTCTCTCTCTCTCTCTCTCTCTCCCTCTCTGCCTTCATTAATCGCTCTCACGCTCCATTCATATACTTTGTGAATTGCATTAAATATTTAAAATATAATAATAAAATAAAGTTGAGTTTTGTAATATAATGTGTATCGTGTCATGTTTAGAATGTATTATTAATTCATACTTAAATGAAATCAATACCTATAGGTGGTTTAGATATAGATTCTCCAATGTCCATTGATCTAATCTTTACATATGCCAAGCAATTGAGATTGCAGAATAATCATAACGTTTTGTTTTAAATTTGGATTTAAAACTGCAGTAACAATGACAATACTATAGTAAGATATAATACTGTATAACTGAAAAGCTTTAAACTGCATTGTAGGCCTATCACATGTCATTACAATTTGTCGAGAACAATGACCTAAAACGTTGTAATAACGTCCAGGTCTAACTCACAGTGTATAGACCTAAGTTCATAGACCTAGACCATAGAGCTAACTTATGGGCATGCCTACGAAGCAAATGAATGAAAAGGATTGTGTAAGTTAAGTTAAGGCAGATGAGAGAGAGAGAGAGAGAGAGAGAGAGAAGGAAAAGATTGGTAGAATGATTTATTGTAAAGGTAGTAGTCAATGTAGCATGCAAGAGTATAAAGCTAAATTGTTACCTAGTTTGGTCTTCTATGACTATTCGAAAATCGTGACTCGGTTTAAAATGTGTAATTTTATTTATATAAATTTCCAAAATTGCTCAAAATTCTTAAACTTACGTTTGGCCAAAGTAAAGTAAACACGCATACTAGTGAAATGATCATCTATGTTTATATCAATCAGTTTAATTTCACTTGTTTTACAATTAGGCAATTGCAATTAGGCAAATTTACGTTAGGCAATTTAGTGTATTTTACCGTTTTACGTGCAATCAGTCCTGGGAATGTCCGAGATTTTACTTTAGATCAGCGCGGCCGAGAATCGAACCCACGAAAATCGACCAAGCGGTGAATAGGCCTAAAATAAAAAATAAATACTCCGTTGAGAGAGTCTGAATATTTAATAACGATCTACGACTTGTACATTCTTTTAATTAATCAGTGATTAGTTGTAATACCAAATGAGTAGTGGCTCAGCTTTAAATGAACTGGGGACCGAAACTCTTTAATTAATATTATGACTGAGAATTCATTCTATAGTAGTGTGAAATAAAGGAATTAACCGGTAGCTTATTGGTAATATATCCGACTGCTGATAACTAGATTCAGGCTCAAAATCCACTGATCGCCCCTTCATTGACGCTTTCGACATTGGAAAATGACGCTATAGGCCTACTTGAAGTGAGCTTTGCTTAAATTTTCAGTGGGCGGTTTTAGTAACTGTAGGCCTATTTCTCTGCTATTTACAAATATCCCAATCAAGTTCTCTTCGTTTTGCCGTTTTCCACAGGAAAGCGCGTAAAGCTAGTGTTTAACATCAAGAAGAAAGACACAAGAATTTATCATTAGCCGAAAGAGGATGGGTGTTCTATCTTTGAAATGATCGCGCCATTATAGTTTATGACTCAGGCTGGAAGTTTACTTGCGAGGACTGCAGCTGACAGCTGCTGGCCCTAGCGACAGCCTCGGCTCCTAACTTTATAATACTCTCGTTCATCCTAATGTCAAGCTATTGGATTACAAAATTTACACCTGCTTAGAATTGTGCGCCATTTTAAATCTATGAATTTGTTAATAAATTGGCGAAAAGGGAAGGATCGTTGATTGCCCTCATTGATATTTACTGATAAACAAGGGTTTAGATTAATCACTCAAGTTGGCAGCCTGCCAGTTAAGAACTTAAGAGTTCATCCATTAATTCCGCACTCCCTAGGACGGCTCCCCTAATGACCACGTTAGTGCATTCCAATTGACACCTTGAATTCCCAAGAGGAAATCGGAGTAGATGGAAAGAGTTATAGCATTGTGGAAGTTGTATGGGCGTGGTGGTGGAATGATAGGGTGGTGAGGGAAGGGGATGGGTAAAGAGTCAGATATCGATGCATGTAAACTAGTGGGCTTAATTTACATATGCTTGCAGGTAAAGCTGGATGCGCATTGACGTCATAAGCTAGCCCAGCTCCGGGCTGGGACACCAGGGGCCCTAGGGGCGGTTCCTCCCGCCTGAATTAAAATTTTTGTTAATTGGTTGTATCGTTAGGGTCGTATAATGAAGTTGACCTGAGATTTGACCTCACCCGACTTTCTCATTCGATCAGAATGCTAATTTAATAATACTAATATCTTATTTTTTCTGTTGTTAATTAGTTATCTGTTGTATATTGTTTTCCACTATAATTATAGAATTTTGAGTCTTCAATCTTTTTTCGTATTCGGTAGCAAATAATTAATTAAACAAGGGTTTAGAATTATCTCTAGTCAGCTTCTGGAACATTAAATATGTCTTTTAATAGTCAGACAAAGACTGCATTAAATACTACTAACAAAGCCAGTACTGTCGTAGAGTAAAAAATAGAGATTTTATAGCAGGCACATTCATCGCTGCCATTTAAAATTGAACTTGCAAGCACTTGTTATTAATAAATTCACTTGCACCCATTTACATACTGTGTAGGCCCCTATGGCAGACATTTTATTAAATCCGTTCACGTATAATGGGCTACTGTTGTAGACTGTTGTTATTTAGTCAGTATGCGGTGAATTAAAATGTGGAATAACAGCGAGCATTTCATAGTTTGACTAATCGTTGTTGTTGTTGTTGCGTGCTGTCCATAAGCGAGAGTCGTGAAGTTGTTTTTGCATTCGAACAGTAAATTGTTTCTAATCATTTGCATGGATTTCACTTATTTAGATTAATAGTGGGTGGATGGATTAGTCATAGAAAACGGCCCGTCGAATTGCTTGCAACTAACGGCTTTGTCTATAGTTAAACTCTTGTAAACTTCGAAAGTTAATTATTCATTGTACGTCTTACAGCCGTTATATTATAAAATATTTATTACGCTGACTCTGGTCTACGTCATAAATGACGAGTCACATTTTAGAAACTAACCAGAGTGACCTCTATCTGATGCACTGGTGTATTTGACCCTGTAAATGGACTCCCGGGGTCACTGAGAACATTTAGCAAACACGTGGAACATGAAACCACTGCTAGCGCGAGGTTTATCCAGTCAATGACGAGCTACTTTCGATTAAACTCCATCACCTGCTCTGTTCTCTGGTAAAAAAGCTGGTAAAGCTAAGGTTAACGTCAGTTTCCTCGCTCCAAAGCTATGTCAGGAACTCAGGAACTCTGGAAGGAACTCTATCAAGATTTCACGCTGCCTCGTATCAATAAGTGTCCAGACATGTTCAATTTTTGAATCTGTTTTTCGAATAGCAGATTTACATCCTTAAGTGTACCTTTTCTGGTATTTTGTTCGTCGGCTTGACTATTGTCCGGCATTGCTTGATGCAATCTTTAATGACAGAAATATTTTAATTTTTGTCATTCTTGTGTTGATGAATTTTACTGTTTATGGGTTGCTATGATTGGTCAATTAGTAGTGAATCAAACACATGCTGCGCAGAGGTGACTGAACTGAAGCTGAGAAATGCTTATGAAGATGATGATGCTTATGAAGATGATGATGCTTATAAAGATGATGATGCTTATAAAGATGATGATGCTTATAAAGTTGATGTCTTTTATCCACACTTAAATATATGACTCAAATTTGTCTGGATTCTTTCAGGAGGAATTACTCTAACAAATTACCAAGGTTTTATTGAACGATTTCAACATTTAAAATAGTACGGAAGCTACTTGCATGTATGCTTTGAAATTGACTTTGAGTTGAAATTTCAAATTAACAATGCACTAGTATAATTTATATCGGCCATTTTTCTGCCCCACATTAGCATTAGCGCGATAATATCAGCATTCAAGTTTCCCTACTTTCAAGTCTACTCATAACATCCCGGCTCGAGATGCCATGTTAGCAGAACAATGGGATGCCAAAGTGTTGTAGAGTTCTGTTGAATCGAATACCGTTTTTCAAGAGACCTGAGAGTGAGAGCCTGAGAGCTTTGACCATAAGAACCACCTACCTCACAGGTCTGTCGTTCAGAAGCACTCCTATGCCTCATGGCGTCTCTCAAGAGCCCTAAGAATAGATTGAAGTGAATTTTGGGCCCCAACTCTGAGTGAGACAAGTTGTTTACAATGTAGAGGCGTGTGAATTACCACAGTGTGTGCAGAAGTACAACTGGTGCCAAAGTAGTGCGCGTATCAATAATGCGCACAAGTGCAGTAGTCAAATGAGTACAAGGGCCATGTGCCCAAGTGCTGTGTACAGTGCAACAGGGTACAACAGCGTACACAAGTGCTGTGTACAGTGCAATAGGGGACAACAGCGTGCACAAGTGCTGTGTAAAGTGCAATAGGGTACAACAGTGTGGACAAGTTCTGTGTGCAGTGCAATAGAGTACAACAACGTACACAAGTGCTGTGTACAGTGCAATAGGGTACAACAGCGTGCACAAGTGCTGTGTAAAGTGCAATAGGGTACAACAGTGTGGACAAGTTCTTTTTGCAGTGCAATAGAGTACAACAGCGTACACAAGTGCTGTGTTAAGTGCAATAGGGTACAACAACGTACACAAGTGCTGTGTACAGTGCGATAGGGTACAACAGCGTGCACAAATACTGTGTACAGTGGAATAGGGTACAAGAGCGTACACAAGTGCTGTGTACAGTGGAATAGGGTACAACAGCGTACACAAGTGCTGTGTTAAGTACAATAGGGTACAACAACGTACACAAGTGCTGTGTACAGTGCAATAGGATACAACAGCGTGCACAACTACTGTGTACAGTGCAATAGGGTACAACAGCGTACACAAGTGCAGTGTACAGTGCAATATGGCACAGCAATGTGCATAAAAGCATGTTAAGTTTAGTGCCGCTGAGCGGTACATGAAAGCAAGAATATGAGTTTATATTGAGCACTCTCAAGCGATGCACTAAAGTGTTCAATTTGAATTTTTAATTATGCGCGATAAAGTGGTTGTGAAGTATTTAAACCACGGTCATATAAAGTGAACTAAATTAGGCGGCTTGTTTACTATGTTACGTGGCGCGATAATGTAGAAATAATGAGTTTCTGCTGTATGTCTCTAGGATGTTGTTCTCATGTAAAAAGACGAGCTATTTAAAGTCAGATATCCTGTACCCAATGGAAGGGTTGCTTGCAACGCCTAGAGAACGTGGAAAGAGGCAATCAGTTAAGATTTAGTTTAAGTTATAATATTAATTATTGTTTGATTGTTTTCTTAAAAATTAACCGAATTCTGACAAAAAAAAATAGAAATCGTTTATTGTGTAGCTTCATCTTAACTTCTTAGGTTGCTCGCCAAACCAAGATAGTCTCTTCAGTGTGGAAACAGACTTTAAATCTTGACTAATTAATTGTAGTTCTTCCCTATGACTTATTCAACAATAAAATAACTACCCCCTAACTTATTTGCAAAAAGCTGGTCGGAGTCAGCTTGGATACCGTCCTCCCTCCCCCGACAGAATGTTATAGGGAAGGCAACAGGTAAAAGCTACAATGCTTGCGCTGTGAGGTATCTCTCATCGATGACGGTTCTGCAGGATGCGCCGATATCTTATTACTGGTTCTTGCATAGACCGCTTCCTGTTGCCTAAAAGCTGCAGACAATGGCTGATATAATAATAGTATATATGATATTGCCGATTAGCGGAGTTGATATCCATAAATCATTGTTAACAGAGAATGCAGACGTGAATCTTGGCTTCACCGAGTCTGTAGGTTTCTGATTGATTGATTACTCTGGTCTTTCTTCCATCAAAGCAGTCATAATATATTTATACTGTTTTGTCTGTTTATTTACTTCTGGCCAAGTTGTTAAAGGATTTAAACCTCAACATCGGTTAAATGTCTGGTTAAATCAAAAGAGTAGAAAATCTGCATATACGAAGACTGATACAAGGTATTGTGAGTTAGTTCTTCGATCTTAAAAGGGGTTGAACCTCCATTGAGGTTTAAAATTATATTCTACTTTCACGATCCCTAAGGAGCAATGCCATCGATTAGCAAGTTAATCGCATCACAAAAGCTATGCAAAACGTTGGTGTAGCCTTCAGCTTGAAAGAATATGATTTCTGAGGTAGTTTTCTACTGCATTCGTCGTTTGAGCGTAGTCTCTCTTTCAACACTTGCAAGTTGGTCTATCTTCCAGTTGACGGGTCCAACATTAACTCGAGAGTACATTAATCGGCACATGAGTACGCAATATAGAGGTTTATGCATATAAAATGTAGGCTTATAGAGACGTCACTGGTTTTTACTTACACTTGCAGATATTTAGCATACCTTTATGATTTGTATTTGGCATTCGCATAATACCTTGTTATTACAACCAAAGTTGATATATGATATATTATACTGCTTTCCTTTGTTGCCATTATGAGTCAAGTGTGGGTGGTATTATAAAATTTAGTTCTGATTATTACAGACGACGTTCGTATCAAAACTGCTCGTTTTCAGTGATGGGAGTGTTATTAGTCTCAATCTGTAATCTTCCATAATTCAATTGCAGCTTCCGAATATCAAAGTTTAGTCACAATGAAATCGTTTATTATGTAGCTTATGCAATTTGTTTGATGCTCATTTGCTTCTATCGTGTAGATTCTAAATGTTTTATGTACTATTTTTTCAGTATACAATGGTGAATTATTTCTGCAATGAGTGAAATTCAAAACACTCTACTAGATATTTGCCTACCACTGCTAATCGAACATGTTATTCTAATGAGCAATCTCGCAGCTTGATTGCATAAAAAATTACAGTAATTACTGGACATAATTTCTCTGCCAATTTAAGCTTACATCAGCGAATTTTATAACTTGTCATAATAGTTTTGGCGAGCCTAGTCGGACAAAAAACGCTGCCTTTCTTCTATCAGAAAACCTTTATTGTCTGGATAGCGACAGAATTAATAATTAATCAACTATAAAAAGCTGACAAATTTATTTTGTGAACACGTCTAGGAACCAAAGTATGTTGTTATCTTTATTAGCCGTCTAAAACATAATCTGCTGTTGTAATCTAATTTGAAAGGATTTTTAACGTCCCTGGTAATCGCTGAGGATCAAGAAATGGAGCCTGTCTTAACCATTCCTCAATTAAAATGACCAGTATAGATAGCATGCAATGGCTTGGTTAACTTTCATTAAGTAGCTCGTAACACATTTGAACAGAGATGTAATGCAATCCTCAATACAACAGAACGAATGGCGCGATGCGAGATCAAATTTAGTAAATCCATGAAAACTAGGAAAATATCATTTCTAATTTTGTCTAGCTGTTGTATTGCTTGAACCTATTTCACTAAAGTTATTTATTTCTTGAGTGATCCTTTGCTTGTTACAACAGTATTCTGCTTAGACCTTTTTAATAATTTACTCGTTGCATTCTTTATTTGCGTTGCTATGAATATAAATAATCTTCAGAATAGTTAGTAATTTAGTCCTACTGGAGCTATTCATGGACACCTTTATATATAGCATATAGGCCTATGATAATTATCTAGACTTCCATGAGCTATTCAATAACATTTTAATTCCTTTGCTTACTCTCGAAATCAAGTGGGAATTAAGCAAAGATTGATATAAGTTGTCATTTATAACTTTTTGTTGCACTTCCCCTTGAAAATTACATCGGACTCACCACAGAAAAGCTAGCAGAGAAGGCCGCTAGCGTGGAGTTTTTAAAATGGTGGGGGGTTGTCTACGTACGGAGGCAGGGGTGGTTTGTTTGTTTCCGGAGTTGAACTCACATTTGAGCTGGATGCATAATTAAGTCTATAAATACAACATCTAGGGATTTCGTCGAGAATTTGATATCGCTCTATATTACAAGAAACAGATTTCCACTGAGTCTGAAATTCAGACAGGCCATTTTACGAATAAAGACGTTACATTAAACGAATTTATAATAATAATATCATCATCATCACCATCATCATCATCATCATCATCATCTTCTTCTTCTTCTTCTTCTTCTTCTTCTTCTTCTCTTTAATCCCAGTTTAACCAGGGTCAGGATATTAATAGACCTTCTCCACTCCTCTCAATCACAAACAAATCATCCGTCAATTCCCTATACTGTCTTCTATTCGTTTTGTGAAATCTTGTAGCAATTTCTGGAGCCTAGGCGCTCCAACCGAATGCCCTTTTTGACGTTGGTTTAGATCTTAGTGCTTTAGTCTCCTTCTACGACACGTGCAGTCCCCAGTTGGTCTATTCTTCAAACAACCCGGACACAGCACGGGGAGAGTGTTAAGTTAATAATATATAAGCGATTGTACATGTAGCGAATGAAATATATTGATTTTATTCCTGAATTCTTCACTTCATAATCTCAAGTCATAAGTTGAAAAAACATATGTTTTCAGAATAATTTGTTTTTATTTGTACATAAATATTTATTTATTGTTTCTAATGTCCTTCTGGACTATTTAAGAGACCGTTTATCTATTTATTAACTTGTCTATTTATAGACAAGCCGTAATATTGTAACTAGTTTCACTGAACCGCAAAGGACTATCATTCAGGGACTAGGCTTTTCTTCTTTAGTTCTCATATGACTAGATAGGTCTAGTCTATTTATTGGATCTTTACTCT
>CAJHZI010000085.1:72500-115052 GCA_905160935.1 Enchytraeus crypticus
TCAACAATTCGATATATTTCTGCTAGTATCGCTTTTATATCGTTTTTCTTCTCGCTTATATTGTAAGGCGTTCTACGTTTGTTGGCGTGGTTGCCATATTGCTGGAGTGGCCTTTGTTTCCATGCTTTACGTACGACATCGCTAAGTCCATGTGTGAAAAATTAACGTCATCAGCCATTAGTGACATAAGTTTTCTGATTAAATTTAAATTGTACACGTATATTCGCTAGCGATTTGTTGAAACAGCTAATTTCAAGAGTAAGAAGTAACGTGAGCGGCGGAAACTTTGCGAATAGATATTCTGAAATTGCTCAGTCTAATCTATTTGACATCCTTGTTTTATTGCTATGATAGGGTTTAGTAGTATCCTATACGAATCATATTTATTTTTATAGACACATCAATCAACGCAACTGCTTCTCTTTATCCAGTATTTGCTCTGTATTAAATATGAGTACCTCCCGTTTTAACCACTTTTGAAAGGCTTATTCATTATCGTATGATGATTTCATCATAGCCCAGATATGATGTCTAAAACATATCAAATGACAACATCTAAGCCTTCAATATTATCACAATAATCATCTTTTTTTTCTTCTAACCTTAAAATCCAAGTTTAACTAGGGACGGCATACGAGTAGTCCTTTTAAACTTTTCCATTCGTTTTATTAGAATTTTTTAGCAATTCGGGATGCTAGGCTCTCATCAACCGAATACCCTTTGTGAATACGCATATATTTTCAGCGTCAGTGTTAACTGATAAGTACCTTTTTGTGGTAATTGATAATCTGCATTTTGCGAATTCATTTGCAGATACGATGCTTAATTCTATATATCTTTTTAAATTATTGATGAAAAGTGACATTTGTAGTTCTTATCCATATGGATTATATAGAAGGAAGCTAAATGGCTTCCTGATGCTATCTTTTGCTCGTTATGTTTTATAAATTAAGTAGAACGCAATCTTCCATTTTCTATCTTCAGCAAACAAACCGAATGTGTTAGCATCATACTGTTATTTTCATATTCTGATAATTCTTTTTTCTTTTCAAGTTATCTCTGACTATTAAAAATACAGTTAATTGAAAGTTTTAATGTATCAACCAATAAACACCCGTATTGTGCCCGGGACACTGAGGAATTGATCAACCGCTAACTGCACGTGTCGTAAGAGGCGATTACCCATGAACTGGAAAAGGTAAAGGGAATCCATCTTAGAACCTAGCCTTTTGCCAAACTTCAGATATTTAGAAGGCATAGCCTTTTGTGAAAGAATTAACTTGCCGATGTATGAAAAAATTTTATGGGTTATATAAAAGATCTCAGACAAAAAGTTTTTCTGAGATCTTTTATATTCATTTTTTTGAGAAGATGATTTAATTCAGTCACGGTCAAAATTTTAGAAAGAATGATAACAATTCATTTCTGCTTACATTCTACGCTTTACTCTGCAAATAACAACATGCGAAATTGAAAAAAGAAAGTGAAACTTTAGAGATTTTTGACTGATATTATATCAAAATGCTTTCCGACTAAGTGATTGAGTTTTTACTGGATTATGGTGATGCCGTCAAATGTTATAAAATGTTCGGGCACAGAAAAGCCTTCAAAAACGGGAAGTGAGCAAATTGATGGGAAGTGTTTTTTACTAGAAGCTTCCTGTATTACATTTGAAATAAAAGATGGAAGTGATCAGCTAGACATGTTCTGTGAGCATTCAGTGCCTTGACTATAGATTAGTCATTTGGGCGGGGTTGTGAATAAAAACTGTTGAGTGTTGGAGAGTTGGAGTCGAACTAGAAAGCATAAATTTTTATTTCAGTTTTAATTTCAAAACTCCAATCATTTGGAATCTTTGACTGCATTGACCTCTGATTTCTTCTTTATTCAAGCTCATATCTTTTGTCTTGAAAGTGCAGTTTTGTCTTTTTAATTGTTTTTTAGTATATAGCGATATAGGCACTTATTGTATAGTTAATTTTCTGTGCGAGTGACTAATATAGCAAAAGTGTAATTTTTGCTAGAAGAAATCTGAAATTATTTTAATCTATCAGATGAACTGGTGCATGTTTTCCTACTTCGAATAGTTTGAGTTTTAAACCGGGCATCTAGCATATTATGCTTACAAACTATAATTTTTCGTCTCAGATTTCTCTGTCTTTATATATATATATATATATATATATATATATATATATATATATATATATATATATATATATTTCTCTATCTCCTTCTTTCTATCCCTGCTCATTTTCCCGGATTATATGCAGACTGCAAGAGTCCGAGATAATTGCCGCAGAGGCAATGGTTTACGAAGCCATAGATTGGCTTCAATGACGGTCTCATTCAAGTCGTTAGGGAAATGACCACTTTGTAACGACGTATGGTCAAAGGCTGGATCTTGGAATAATAATGATGTAGAGAACGGACTGCCAGACATAGATAAGTCGTACTAGTAGATACGTGTTTTAGCATGCGTATATAGTATAGTTTAAATAGTATTTTCAGAGGTCATTCGTGAGGTCATTATACTTTTAGAGATCACTCGTGAGGTCTTTGTACTTTCGGAGTTCACTCATGAGATTATAAGATTGCGAGAATTGCAATAAGCGCGAAATATTTCGAAAAGGCGCCAGATAGGCTGAACGAAAAAAAGACTATCAAGCCGTGAGTAATGATAATTATCATGGCAAGCCGTGAAGAGCCTGTGGCATAATAGGTTACGTTTTTAACTGTTGATCAGTTTGTAGGCCTACGCAGCTCAAATCCTTGGCTCGTCCGTCACTGATATCACTTTCGAGAGATAAAACTGTCGTTAAGACCGGGTTTATAAATACTTTACTGTAATGTAATGCACACAGTATACTTTCAAGAACTATATTTTATATTATATAGTACTATAATTTACTTAGCGCCAGTGGTTGAAACTGTGACGATGTTGCAGTCAGAAGCTCCTATCTGAATGGAACGTCTACGCATTATAAGATCCACGCATTGTACGGTTTCTAGTCGTTAGACTTTCAACAAATCGGAAGGTGTAAAGAACACGAAATTCGTTTGTTGCTGACGCTCTGCAATTATTGTCCGGTGCTAACCGCTGCTAAAAAATCCCAGAAAATTGGAAGTTGTTTGTCGGAGTTTGACAGCTGTGACGGTTCTATTATTTCTATACGGCATTGACTTAAGTCTCTGAGAGTTACATCGTCAGAATGTCAAAGTGTAGATACTTGAATAAAATGCATGTAAATGTCAGCTTATCAATAAATTTACAAAAACGTTAGCGCAAGCAAGATTTCGTTAAGCAGTCTCGAAGATCGGGTTTTTTCTAGTCATGATATAGCTGGAGAAATCGTCGATGAAGCAAGTATAATATAGTAAATAAATTGCTGATTGCTGAAAACATTTGTCGTCTCATTTCGATTACTATGTTTATTTAAGTTTGAATTATTAAGTTAAGTTTATTGTTACGTATTCAGTTTTACTTATTGACTGAGTTTATTCATTTAAGTTCAAATGTTTTGTAAATATGACTATATTTATTTAATTTTAAAGCGTAAGTCAGCAGCTAGAAAAATTGAAACAAAATTATATAAATTTTCTTCAAGTTTTTTACTAAGGCAAAGCTCGCTGTTCAAATTATACAGAATCAGTCGGCTCTCTCGCTTCCGTTTACCATTATCAGATTGAGATATGCCTTAATTTAGCGCGTTGTAAAATAAAAAGGAATGCTATTAAAAAGCCATTGCAGAGGCTTGATTTCTGTCTCCTCTGAATCTTCACCCTATTATTAGGAAGCAGCACCCAATTTTTTTTATTCCATTACCCGATTGTTATTATCATTATTATATTTTTTATTGCCCTGGGCTGTAAAGAGCCCTGGCCTAAAAACTAAGATGAAAGAGACTATATTTTATATTTATTGTTATTATTATTATTATTATTATTATCTATTCACAAACTTATTATTATTATTATTATTATTATTATTAAACGTTGCTGATCGCAGCAGCGGGTGACATTGCCCTGAATCCACAGCTTTTGGCTTCAGCAGCGCCCGTACCCACTTCATCTGTTATCGATCCACCACGATGGTGACTCCCGTGAACAGGCGTTGATGAGGCAGTTGTGAGAACTCTGCTGGGAGAACCGCTTTTAGAAGTCATCGACCCTGAAATCTGGATAGCTGTTCCTAGAGAATTTTGGGAGCGAGTATCCGCTTGATTAGAACTCTGATTTGTAAAACCCGATGAGCTCTGCCTCTCCGCCTCAGCCTGCCCTGAGGCCAACATCTGGTTCAGCCTTTGACCCTGGTGCTGTGGCCCTGGTGAGAGGGACCCCTGGGAGGCAGAGGCCATTCTAGCCTCGAGTTTCTTATTTTTCTCGCTGATTGTCAGCGCAGAAAACTCTTGTGGACCTATCTCAGGCTCTATGGACGCACTCGAGGAGGAGGAGGAGGGGGGTATTGAGAGGCAGGGACGTAGGACGCATCTCTTCTCTTTCAGACGGGCTGTGTTCAACCCGTTGACGATCACCCTCGTGCTCACATGCTGCCCCAATGCCCGCTTGTCACCAGTCGGCACCTGAGGCTGAGGCTGCGTGGACTGAACCCCCGATTTGATTTCAGTTTTTGGGGGTATAGGTCGGGCACCTGTTTGGATTTGGCTTTTATTTTGGGTTAGAACAGATAAAGCCACAGATGGGATGGGGTTTAGATTCTGCATAGGTGCTGAAATGGCAGATCTAAGTTAAGTCTGGGTACACTGATGGAGGTGTTTTCCATGTTTCTGGTTACGTCAGGACTAACTGCGTCCACATAGTGTTCCTGAACCACATCGCGACCGTCACCTAACACGTCAGTGTTCTCATAGTCGAGGTTCAACTGTTCACCAGTAATTTGTTCATTCAACTCTTCCAATTCAGTGTCCTGCAACTCACCGGGCTCGTTTTCCACAACGCTGTAAATCCTTTCCACGATTCCATTAGCGGATTCTGCATGTTCAGACGTAGGCCCCAGCGCCCTCCTCTCTGCCTCCCCTGTCGTATTCCGTGATAAACTCTGCAGGGAATGTCGAGGGGAAGCGTGACTGAGATTGGACTGGGCATGCCGCTGATTGCAGGGAGATCTGGACAGATGGCTGGGTGAGGAGGGGTAGCCAGCCTGAGTACCCGAGGAGCCACCGCATTCGTCAGGCCTCTGTTCCATTGTCCTCTCGTGAGTCCCGTCGTTCTTAGCCTTCACTGTTTTAACGCGCCTCTGGTCGTTGTGATTTGTAGCGACCCACGTTCGGTTCGTGAAAATTTCATTTATTATTATTATTATTATTATTAGGAACCGGACGCTAAATTCGTATTGATTGATTGATTATAATATTATGACGTACGGAACAAGAACAAGATCTGGTGCATGCACTCTCACTGTTGGTCTAGATTCTTATTGTCTTTCTGATGTCTCTCGAAACTCTACAGATTTTGATATCAAACAGTCGCGTGGTGAAAGTATAGCGGTGTTTGTAAAACCATTCGTAATGTATAATATCGGTCAGTCGAGTTGATCTGCGGGTATTATATTGATCGTAAACAGTAACAGTCTCAATATTAGACAAGATTAATAAATAAAATTAGATTAATTATGAAACTTTTAAGCTTAAATTAATTTTATTATGTAGTTCTATTATTATCTGCTCAGGAGATCGTGGAAGAGAGACACAAAAAACAACGTTTTATTTACGTACAAATCGACCTAACATTTTACGAGGGATATAAGAAGGCGTGTTAAATATGCACCCAACATCTCTACAGCTTCAAACGTGGCTGCAAATCGGTTCTTAGGCTATTGTTCCATAAGATTGTGTCAGATGTTTATTTCTTGGTTGAATTAATGTTGCCTGACAGGCCACGGCGCAAATTTAAAACTTTTAAGGGCGGACCAAAATCTTCAGAGAAATTTTAATCTAAAAAGATGCGAACCTATAGTATCTCATTTTTAAAATAAAATAAAAAGAAAGCATTTTCTGAAGGTATAATGTGACCCCCACCCATACTCTCTGGTAATGGAAATTCGAGACAGACTATATAGGGCAGCCTTTTCTGTCTCGACAGCTTTAGTTCTGTTCTGTCTGAGTGTTTGCATTAATTTCAAGGATCTCATTTTACTCAACCATCAGCAGCTTCAATACGGCGACAGCTGTTCAATATGGCGACAGCTGTTCAATATGGCGACAGCTGTTCAATATGGCGATAGCTGTTTAATATGGCGATAGCTGTTTAATATGGCGAAAGCTTTTCAATAGGCATACATGTATGTCGTGAGCTGCTCAGTGTGACACAGCTGTTCAAATAGAGCTGTTCAATGTGCGACAGCTGCTCGATATTGGTGCAACAGCTTCATTGCCAACAGTTGTTCAATATGGATTCACCAGCTTTAATATGCTATAGCTGCTCAATATGGCGACAACTGTTCTGTAAGGATTGCAACTGCTTCAATATGTCTATAACTGTTTGATATACTCAATATGGTGACATCTCTTTCACTATGGCAGCAGCAACTTCAATATGGCTCTAGGCTCTAGCTGCTCAATATGGCGACATCAGTTCACTATTGCTGCAGCAGTTTCAATACGGCTATAGCTGTTTGATATACTCAATATGGTAACAGCTGTCTTTCAGCAGCAGCTGCTTTATTGTTAAGAAATAACCGGCAGCAGCTTGTAGCTGTTTCTAAAAGCAGTTTTCAGCTGCTTACAATGAAGAAAATTGTTACTGGTTTTAAAGGCAACCTGTTATTTCTGCATGTGACCAAACCTGCTGTGGCTTCTAGCAGCTGAATTTAACGTCGATCTCTATGTGGTCGGTGATGTGAACTGGGCACGCAAGAAACAGCCTTCCAACTCTTCGGGATAGGAGATTATTTGCAGGAATCTATGGCTTGGACTATTTATCTGACGTAACAGTTGAGAAGAATGCACACATGTCTAGTTACTTCATTATAGTTCTAAAATTTGAAAACGTTTGGTTGAAGAACGTTAGATATTTATTGAAATTAATCTTCACATCCCTCTTGACCATCAGCTCTTCTCTGCTTGTCACGCCTTTTCAGTTAGCCCGGCCCACTTTGCAACCTAGTAGATTCGTCAGCGATGGCTAATTCGGTTAGTGTCCGAGAAATTGGAACTTGCTAAATCTGTTTTCTATGCAGAGATTCGTCTGTCCAGCTGGACGCCGGAATTAGGATCCGGAATCAGGTGCAGCTTAACTCTAATTTATTCAAATCTCAGCTCCTTCTGTATTCCACTCAAATTGGTTTCTATAAAACCGAGGCCCCCATTTCCTCCATTTTAGCCCAATTGAGAGTCCTGAGCAACTTTGATACGTGTAAAATATCGGCTGTATGTTTTAAAGTATGTTGCGATTATACATAAAAGTAAGACGATATCATCTTTAGATTACTTCGAATTTATTTTATTTTAAAAATAAAACAAAATTAATTTACTGTGCTGCACATTCGTAACTATTTATCAACTGAACAATACACTTGCATTGTTAGATCGTTATTCCATTACCGTTTTGATTCTGCCTTATGATGGTGGAATAAGTTATTGCTCTATAGGTTTCTTCTACTGTTAAGTAATAGCGGATTAAATGGATAAACCGTCCGGTTCATAATAAATCCGCTGCTTCACCTATGATGTCCCTTCTTGCCCATGTTACCCTATGTCTGCGCTTCTTTCTTCAATGTATTTTTACAGCGACAAGCTGCGCTTTGTTATAGTATATGGTGGGACCTCTCAAAGCAGCCGTAAAACTATTGTGCGGAGTTGCTCTCCTGGCGATACTACTGGAAGGTTAAATGTTGCATATAATACCTTCAACAGCTTGGCAGCTGATGTATTTATCTCCATGTTACATTACACAACTAAAAGATCTAATACTACATCTTCCAGTTTCTGATAGAACAGGAGTCTTATTTCTCTACATCTAACTATCGGCAGATTTTAGTTTCTTGTCAACACGCATTGCATTCTTTCTTCAATCACGAGAAAGTTACTATATGCAACGAGGTGGCAGTATCTGATTATGTCTGCGTTATCTTTAAAAAAAATGGTCGACATTTTATCATTTCATATATCTTATTTCTCTCTTACACCTTCTCTCTCTCTCTTTCCTTCTCTCTCTCTCTCTCGTGTTCTGACAAATGGCAGATTCAAGGTAAATACTCTAACTCACATCTTTATAATACTACAATATTCAAATCAAATAGGTAAGAAATAATATTGTCTCTTCTCTCAACACCTGTTGAGGTTAAATATTTTCTGCAAATGTTGCATTTCATATAAAATTTCTGCTATCGACGAACCTTTTAACGATTATTACTATTTATTGCTAATAGAATTTATTTGTCCATTTAGTACTGTTTTTATGAAATCGGAACTGGTAGGTATATTCGGTATACTGCACTGGAACGCTTGACTACAAGTAACTGGTTCAAGGCTTATTTTAACTGATCATCGTTTATTCAATTGGCACTATTGTAAAAAGGTTATATTGTGTTAAAAGAAGAAAAAAATCGTTTTAATTATGTTGTTAAATAATTCTTTACGTTCTAAAATGATATTAAAAACATTAAGCATATTAGATAAAAAGTATTTGTATAATTTAAAATTTCTTCAATTAGGACTATTAAAAGGTAAATTTAAAGCTGTTAAAGCTAATGTTAACGTCAGTTTCCTCACTCGAAAGCGATGTCAGTGACGGGCGAGCCCAGGATTTGAACCCCGCACATACTAATCCGCAGTCGAGTATCTTACCGATATCGCCACTGGCTCAAGCCAAATAGGTTGTTATGATATGATTTATATTGAAATAACTAACTACTATTACTAGATGACTAATATAGCATTTTATCACGATGATAATTTGAGGCTACAAAAATATAATCCTTAGTGATAGAAATTGTATACACTTCTGAATCATAGGATGCTGATGGAAACGAACGTGACCTAAACTCGAACCCTCGTCGTCTGGCTTAAAAGGAGGAATTGATGCAGACTAGATTCTGTTCGACTGATGCTTTTCGAAAAATTTTCTATATTGTTTCATTTCACAAGGTTCAGCCAAATGCTACACGTGATCAACATGTGTGTGTGGTTCAGAAATCCGTGTTGAGATATTGGTATTTTTAATGTTCGACAAGTTATGCACAGTGGTACTGTTTTATGTAGACTACACTACTGTCAGGTTGAATTATTTAGTTTTCATACTTTGTAATTGTTGAAATCAGAAATCTGAGATCAAAAAGCTGGCGCGTGTGTTTAGAAATATGGCATCCAGCAGTAACTTAGAAAACACAGAATGTATACAGTGGAAAATATTCCGCATCTGTTATGTAGATTAAAACTTTTTCGCGCTATGTCGATGAAACACTTAGCATATGCAAAAGCTGAATTTCAGAGCACATGTTATCTGTGTAAACTTCATCTTAGTTGTCTTGGTTTGTCACTGGTTTGTTCTACAATTATTTCTTATATACCAACTTGTTAAGTTGAACGTTATTGAATATATTTCAACCCTTTTCCTGTATTCCCTTCCATGAATTTTCGTTTTGTTCCAGGCTTCCATGACCTCTCTAAAGCTCTAATTACTTCTCCAGTTTCTCTCATTAATTGTCACGCTGATCTGAATTAGCTGTAGATATTTCACTTTGTTCAGGTAATACCTCAGTAAAATTCGTCTTGTTCGGCATCCTCGTGTTACCATGTCAGTAATACTCTCCAGCAGCCTATAATACGGGTGAGCCTGTAGCAGAATGGGTTCGGTGTCGGACTCTGGGGTAGATGCAGGGTTCAAATCCAGTGGTCGCATCGTCACTGATATGCTTTCATTGTGAATAATTATATTATGAATAATAATATTCTGAATATAACCTATTATTAATAACACTAATTATTAATAAGCATTAATCCCATAACAATATCCATAAATAATATACATAGTAGTAGACAATGATAATATTAATGTGTCGAGAAATAAGGCAAAGGCTAAGTTTAGCGTCAATGTCCTGCTCGAATAGCATGTCAGTGACGATTAGAGCACTGGATTTAAACCCTGCACCTACTGATTCGCTGTCGAACAACATGCCAATAATCCACTGGCTCAAATATAGATGTTGCATATCTGTAGAGCAAAATAAATAACTGTAATATTTTCAATATTTACCACAGATCCAATCTAAATCTTTATTTCTAGTAAGTACTAGCTAGACTTTCAAAACCTGACACATCGTCGAAGTAAATAGAACCTTTGCGATTGCGGCGGCCTATCAGTCTGCATGCTTGGCCCGGTTCTGTCACAGAGACCTGTGGATAAACGTCTGTAAACCTAAGCCACTAAATTCTGCAAAGTTCGACTTCTTAACCCGACCTGTTGCTGTTTTGGTTTGCGCATGTGGTGGGAGTGTCATCTGTTGTTCTCTTTCTGCTAAAGAGTTCAATCGTTTCGTACGTGACTCATTGAATAGTCACGCAGATTTATTCGATTGTTGAAATTTTATTAGAAAAATGATTTTAGTTCACTTACATATACAAAATGGAATTTGTGGAATAACAATCCTTTAAATGGTTATGACAACAGTAACGTGTCAAACTTTCACAGTCAATATAGTCAATATAGTCAATATGGCCAATATAGTCAACATAGTCAATATGGTAATATAGTCAAAGTAGTCAGTATAGTCTATTTTTTAAATCTTGGTACTTTTTACTATATATCTCTATTTTTGTCCATTTCTCTTTCCTTTTCACTTTCTCAAAGTGGCCTGCGACTTGATGTATAATTTTTAAATTAAACAAAAGCGAATCCTTTTCTTTCAGAATTCCCTTCTATCTTTCTGCATATTATGTATTAGCTTCATTGTTCTGAAAAAAGTTCTAAAAATAATTTGCTAAAAGTATTTACCAAAAAAGACTTTAATCTCTTAATTGAGTAAGAAAACGAAGAGTCAAGAGTCTGCAGGTTTTCGAGCTTTTGTTCAGTTATTCTCTTTTGATTTTGATGCACATCTTAATTCCTACTCTGCAGAGGGACGTAGATGTTTTAGGTCAGCTGTTTTTTTAATTGAACTTTAAATTTTGAACTCAATTATTTCATTTTTATATTATTTTATTTTTTATAAATTTATTTTCGAAAGCCGTCAGTATATATTTTATTCGTTTGGCTATGCAAAGCTATACCCATGCTAAAAGCTGCTCCAATTTTTTTTCTAAATCAATATCTATGCTGTCGTCGAAGACAAAGCGAGTTTTAGGTAATACATTTTCGCTTAAAATTAGCGACTAAGATATCGCTTTAATAGCTTTAATAGCTACCTGATAAGTTGGTCTATATGTCAGAGGTTAAAGATTCACGCAGCATTTTCGGGTGTGGTTTAGTATTGACTCGCATTAGGATTACCTGTGAATTTGTAGGTAACTAAATATACTCAGAAGCTTGCTGTATATACTGCTCTATAAATACCAGAAACATTTTTTACTATTAAATTTTTATTTTACAATTATTTGCATTAATTTTTCGTAGTTTAACTATTGTTTTATTTAAATAATTGTTTACATTTTAAATGTTTCTATAACTCATTTAGGTTATCTAACAATTGTTTCTAATATATTTATAATTAATAATTGTCTTACAGGGAAAGTGTCAACGGAAGGAGCCTCCCTGTAAATATCTCCACCCCCCTCAGCACCTCAAGGAACAGCTGCTGCAGAATGGTAGGAACAACCTCATCCTCAAGCATATCAACATGCAGCTGCTGGCCAGTGGTTTCCTGCCCGCCTATCCGTCATTGGTAAATCTATAATTATTATTAATTCTTATTATTTATTAATTATTGTTATTATAAATTATTATTAATTGCTTCGATTATTTATTCATTTATCAGTACGTTGAATATTGTTCCAATCGTAATTATTCGATTGTTTACTAGAGTCATAAATCTCTCTCTCTCTCTATCTCTCTCTCTCTCTGTATATCTCTCTATCTCTCTCTGTCTTTCTCTCTATCTCACACTGTCTCCTTCTTTCTCTACTTTTGTCTCTCTCTCTATCTCTGCATCTGTGTCTGTCTGTGTCTCTCCCTATCTCTCTCTCTCTCCATTTCTCTCTCTAGAGTTCTGCCAATGGAAGGTTCAAGGTACACATTCATACCAGGGGCTGTTTTCATGCTCCATACAGAACCCTCTAGATCAACAAGTTAACCCCTCACAAAAGGCTATGCATTACGCTTACCTTACCTATACCTTAACTTAGTCAAAGCTTGCAATTATTATTAAGCTTTTGTTTAATTTTTAAAATATGGAATAACCTTTAAAAGAATGTTATGTTGTTCATAATTTGGTAACATTCTCTCTCTCTAATGAACTGGGCTAGCGTCATGTCTGAGGCACAAATTTATACCCACAGTCTGCTTTCTTGCTCTTTAGTGGACACTTCATTGACTAACAGGTTGAACCCGTCTCGAAACTTATCCCTTATAACAATAAGGGATAAGTTAATCATATCTTAATAATAGTATATGTATAATCTTATATTAGTTTTGTATTTTTTATTCTGTAAGTCCTATACGTATAGTATAAGAGACTGATAAACTTCGAAATTGGGTTTCGTTAATTGATGTGTTCATTATGCAGCGTCCCAATCACAGTTTAACGTAATCATTAATTTTATCAATTACATTGATTTATGAGACGGATAATTTTAGAGTAAACGTAATTAAATTAGCTAGAAATGAAAAACCAAATGAAAGAAAAGTTTACAAGTTACACTTTATGTCCGATGACATTGCGCATACTCTTGCGACATTCTGAAGTTCTTAATTCACTAAAGAATTAAATGATAGACGAGCCATCATCGTGTATTAAGCTTAGAACTGATAGATATGACCTAGAATATCTTCTCTTTGAATGCAAGTTGTCGTAATATTATAATAGCCAAAAACTCAGCGTAAAATTCTGAATATACTCGTCACGATTCATGTATAACGTTGAATGAAAGTGAATAGTTGTAATTTATTTTTTCTCAATGACAAACGACACCTGACTGAAGAATTTAGTGCGAGAGAGAGAGAGAGAGAAAGATATATATATATATATATATATATATATATATATATATATATATATATATTGCATATATACGTGTATACTGTATACATTTATATATATATATATATATATATATACTGTACATGTATATATACATATATATACTATATATATATATATATATATATATATATATATATATATATATATATATGAACCATCTACTGATATCTAAAAAGTATATATATATGTATATATATATATACATGTATATATATATATTTATTTTTTACTATTTTTATTTTTTTAGAGCTATTTATTTATTTTATGTCTATATATATACTTTTTAGACATCAGTAGATAGTTCATTCTGTATAATTGTTAGATGTCAATAGATAGCTCATAGTTGTTAGATGTCAGTCGTCAATTCTTTGCAACTATTCTATATTTTCCAACTATTCTGGCTGGAGCCAGTGGCGGAGTCGGTAAGACGCTCGACCGCGGATCAGTATGTGCGGGGTTCAAATCCTGGGCTTGCCCGTCACTGACATCGCTTTCGAGTGAAGAAGCTGACGTTAACCTTAGCTTTACCAGCTTTATATGTATATGTACAGGTGTACGACATGTCTGGAGCTCTCGCCTCATACTCTGCTCCTGGCTACTCCACTCAGGTAGCTACCGTGGCCGATCCATACAACGTGAGTGTAAACATTCACTCTCGTAGTCTATTCATTTAGAAGTATCATCATCGTCATCATCATCTACATCATAATCTTCCGCCGTTGAATTCCACTTTAGGTAGGATCGAGATTAGACAATTTTTTCTGCAATTTATGGAGCCTAAGCACATACCATGTATCATATAGTGATATGGTATTGACACTTCGAAATGATATAATTCCACCTAATTTTATGGTATTGAAACATCAGTACCATATACTGGTTCCCTTATCAAGAGCCTGATTGTTTGTGTGACCGGCGCAGTAAGCCGTTGTAACTTTATTTTAAGCAAGATTTGAATCTGTAACTCTGAGATGAAAGATTTCAAAATGCAACCAAAAAGAGTTTAACATATCGTCGCTTTACACCACACACCTATCAAATCTTTTTGATGGAGTTTTTATATCTTAGATGGAAAGGTATGTGCTTAGTACCTAAAACAAAGTCAAAAATAGATCAGCAAAGGATAGTTTGGTGTAATCTACTGTATATTACATGTTATTCTATGTAATCACAATTGCTTTGATTTTACGTTTAATTCAGGTTGGCAGTCAGTACATAGTGGCCTCGCCTAACTCCTACTACGCCCCCTATCCAGTGATGCCTTTTATTCCTCAGCAGCAGCAGCAGCAGCAACAGCAGAGCTTGCCTGTCAGCCTGCCACCTGTTCCCAGGTGTACTGCTGGCTCAATAGGTAGCGTGGCCAGCTCTGATCAGGGATCCACCTCAGACCAACATACTGAGGTTCGAATTCTGGTCGAAACATTTACTATAATTTGAATAAATAATTCTAGTGCTACAGCCAAGTTTTATCGTCAATTTCCTGTTCGATAGCATGTCCGAACTCAGTAGTCGAGAGATCACTGGGTTTGAACCATTCATCTACTGAACCGCTGTCGAACAACTTGCCAACAAGCCACCGGCTCAGCCCAAAGTTAATTTGACCTAGACTATAAGTAGATTATACTTAAGTTTTCATTTCTATTATGTAACATTTATGTTATATTAAAATGTATTAAGTTTTAACTTTAAGACCTTTGAAAAAAGTTTATTAATGACACTTGCTGACTTTGAATTAAGATTTTGAATTATACTTTTACTCACCAGATTACACCGTAGTAACCGGTTTTTCTGTATTTTAGTGTAACTCGCCAGATGACGCCACCAATCAGCAGTTTGTCGGTACAGCTGTGTGTGGTTCATCAGCTGCTGATCAGGCTAAGATGGGCGTGGTTACAGGAGGTGGGCATTCCATACCATATACTATGGGCGGAGCCGAAACCTGCCCCGCCCCTGTTAATCTGATTCCGTGCTCACCATATTACTCTCCAGTCTACCTCCCGGTTAGTTGTTATACATTTTATTTTTAAAGTAGGATTATTTATTTGAAATAATCATCATCACACCTTCCCTTGAACCCAGTTTAGCCAGGATCGGGATACGAGTAGACCTCCTCCACTCCTCTACTAGACGATATCAGCAGACAACCCCCTATTTTTCATATCTTTCTTAATCATCGCATCCCACGTTAATTGTGGTCTACCTCTCTCTCTACCTCTCTCTAACTTTATCTCAATCTCATCCTTCCAAACTTTCTTCACTTCATCCTCCTCTGCCTTTCTCACTATGTGTCAACACCAACTCAATTTTTTTCTTAATTACTTAAAAATTAAATTTTATATATCTGTAATTGACAATCAAAATGTTCTTGATATTATTTTTTCATGCTTGTAATTGTAACTTTCTAAAACTAAGGTTTGCTTCAACATTGATTCAGAGTGAGGCTCGACAAAGCAGATCGACTTGCGCTTGGGGAATTAGAAAAGGAAATACTGGAATGTTGTTAGCTGAAGTCCTCTGTCTCCTTTAAACATATAGACCTCTCTCTATTAGCAGTTATTGAAGCTGCTATTTCATTTGAAGTATGGCAATATAGCAGGCTGCAGTCTTCTAGGAAATAACAATACGTAAGAAAACTTAACATACTTAAAATGGAAAGGTACTATTATTTCTATTATTTTTATTTTATTATTTCTTTTTTTGTGTCAGTTAGATGAGCTTTTGACAAGTTGTTTGAAATGTGTCTGATTTATTTCAATTGAAACCGCATTCCACAATCTAAGAAACTATTGATAGTGTAAAATAATATTCGATTTTTGTGTCTGATTTTTTTGGGTTAAATTTTGATTGCGTAGATTTCTTTGAACGATGAATAAACGAGGTCTTGTATTTAATATTACAAACATATTTTTAATGCAGAATATTGCCAGTTATAACAACGGAAGTATACCCTCGGTAATTTCACAAGGTGTGGCTACTATGAAAGGAGCACCGTCGCCCATGATGCAGGAGGGAAAGTGTAACTTTGAGAATGGTAACGCTGAAATAGACTGCAGTATGACTGAGAGGTGCAATGGTTATCTGATGTATCCGGTCACTGCGCCGAATTACTCATCAGCACCGGGGTACGCCCAAATCTCCGCTCCTACACAACATCTAGCCTACTTACCTTACCCAGGTGAGACAAAATTATATCAATAAAAAAACTAATTATTGAATTAGTAAATTGCTATTCTTCATGTTATTTTTGTTTTGTTATCATTCTCTTTTTTATTGCAATTGCTGTTATATTTCCTGCTTCTCTGCCACCTTCTCTTTCATTTCGTTCTTCTTTTTCTTATTTTTTGCTTCTTACTATTATAAAATTAATCTTTTGATTTATAATTTTTGTTATTGTTATTATTACTATTATTATTACTATTATTATTATTATTATTATTATTATCATCATCATCATTACTATTCTCATTATTGTTGTTGTTTTAGTGCTGTTGTTGTTGTTTATGTTGCTATTATTACTATTATTATTATTATTATTATATAATTACTATTATTATTATTATTATCGTTTGCACTGTTGCTGTTATATTTATTGGTTGATATTGATTGAGGCTCATATTAATTTATTGAATCTTTTAATCAATTAATTAATTAAGATTAAATTAATTAATTGATTTAATTATAAATTAATTAAGCTTACTTTTACTATTACTATTTATTGGTAAACTTACGAAAGCATGACCATTTGTGAAGGGATTAACTCGTTAATCGATTGTGTGCTCTTTATGGAGCGTGAAAAGCAGAATGTGACTAGGAATATGTACCTTGGGCCTGCCGCTTGGCAGAATACTAGAGAGAGTATTAGTAATGGTACATTTTTAAACAATTACTGGTACAGATAATGAAGATGACAGAGATGGATAATTAATTAGGTTATATTTTAAATTTCCAAGTTCTTTCTCCAACAGTCTCTGTCCTTGTATGACATCTATGTCAACACTAGAATTGCTTATTATAACGTCCATGTAGACACTAGAATTACTAGTTATGACGTCATGTAGACAATAGAATTACTTGTTATGATGTCATGTAGACAATAGAATTACTTGCTATGACGTCATGTAGACACTAGAATTGCTTGTAATGACGTCATGTAGACACTAACTACTTATTATGACGTCATATAGACATTAGAATTACTTGTTAAAACTTCTCTTAGTCTATATTTTACATTCGATTCATACGAATGCGGGTGAAGTACAGTTAAAAATTGATTATAATAAAATTAATTATAATTAACTCAACTTTTTAAATATTTTTTACTATGTTTATTATTTCAGTGAATGGACACCAGTATTCGCTACCTCCACAATTTCCTTCCCAATCAGGAGCTGTAATGACGAGATACTGAATATTCTTCAGCAACACATGCATATTAGCGTGAGAAAATAATTCTTTTTGACTGAGAATTTTAAACTCAAACCATTACAGTAGTTTGATAGAGACTATCTGGAAACGTCTATATGGTACTGAAGTATCCGGAAAAAACTGATTTCTCATCCTTCAGAGGTGTTGGAAAATTTAGCAGATGTATTAGAAAGTGCATTGATAAATCGGCTTAGCGATGTGGAACTCAAGTGTTGAGTCACTGAGCAGTGGTGTGGCTGCCATCACTTGTGGCTGCCATCACTTGTGGCTGCCATCACTTGTGGTTGTAATCACTTGTGGTTGTATCACTTGTGGTTGTATCACTTGTGGTTGTATCACTTGTGGTTGTATCACTTGTGGTTGTAATCACTGCTTAGTGGTGGGGTTGTAATCATAATTACTACTTGCGATTTTAATGTGGTTGTAATCTTTCTTTGGTGTGGTTTGTTGCATAAATAGTAAATGGTTGCATCGAAGTTTGAAAATCTAGAAATGTGCTTAAAGCCTCCTTCGATATATATGTAAATCTTAGGTGTAACGGTTGCTCTATTACGTAATGCGGATTGAATTGTTCGAAACTTGGACTAATATGTCGGGACTTTATAATATTTGTAGTTTGTAATTATTGGTGGAAAATAAACAGCGATGAATTATAGAAGGAATAACAACATACCCCATTGCAGAGGGCTCTAAGTAAGGATACATGTAGGTCCTTGATCTCATTCTACAGATTAATTGGTAAATACAATATAGGTAAGTTATTAAAATACTAATTGCCTTACTAGCTGTTAGAAACCTCGTTACAAATGATTCCGAGTTTAGACTTCTGAAAATGCGATACTTTGAAGCATCTAGTTATGAAGTTTTAATTGACAGATCCTGAGATGAATTGAGCTCTCGTAGGTTCGATTCCCGACCACGCTGAACTCTAGTAAATCTAGGACATTCATAGGACTAGATGCCAGAAAAAAGGGCTAAATTGCCTAAAGGTTTAAACATGCGGTATTAAAGGTGACAGACAAAAACATGGTTGGTAATTTCACTGGAATGTGTGTAATTATTATTATCTAAACTACTTTGACATTATGACAACATTTGTCCTACATTGTTTGATTTCAGAATTGTGTTTTGGTATACTAGCGATGTGTTCATTTTTTATTTACGATATTATGGAGCGATATCATTTTATGAAATGCGGCTAATGATCAACAGATAATAAATAGTTTAACCAAATCTCCAGTGCAAGAACTGAATAATTAGACAAGGAAAAAATGAATATCGACAACTAACTATCGTTCTCGAGGGCGACTACAGTAAATACCGAGAGCGCCTTCGAGAATATCGTTAACATTTATTAGATGTCGTTCAAATTAATATTACAGTTTGTTAAGTTTTTGTGAAATTAGTCATTAAAATGGTGAATATAAAACTATCTAAAGATAGAAATATTTCTAATGGACAATATTTTAAAGACTGTTTTAACTAGTTGAATTTATATGTTTACATGTATATTGTTTGCTGATTTTTATCGAACCGTACAGTTTTGAATGTTTCGTAGCGCAGGTACTGCGTGCTGGTTTTATTTCGTTAATGTTTCGTAAAACCTAACCATACAATTGTAACTGCCTCTCTTTATCTAGTTCTTTCGCTTTATCTTTCTGCCTCTTCCTCTCTATCTATCTGTCCCTCTCTCTATTATCTTTCTCTTTCTCACACTCTCTTTTTATCCCCTTAGGCCTATATCTCACTTTCTATTGCCGAACGGTAGACTCTTGGCAATTTTTACTTTTTCATCATTCTCAAATTACTCTTCTTCTTTTCATATCCTAACTTGATTTCATAATTTCATATCTAACATTCCTAATCTATATCTTCCTGTGATTGACTTTCCGTATGGAAAAGATTGAATTTGGGAAGAACATAGGAAAACGATTGAAGGCTTACGCAACTGAAGGTCTTGTGTAAATGAAAGATGAAGTTAAGTTTTACAAGTAATAACTATTGTTTGGTATAGGCCCATTATATATAAGTTGACTATAGTGTTAAAGCCTAGAAAATTTAAAAAGGAATCAACCGAGAACTACACTTTATCGTAAGGAACAGCAAACGCATATACTAATAAAGGAACAACGGATGCACTGGAGTCTTCGTTATATTCTTGAAGGACTTTATTTGAAATTGATCAAATCGCACAAAGCATAGGGAATCTGATCGTAGTAGGGCTCAATAGATGAAGATTATGTGTATGATCTATTTGATTCTTGGACCTGATAGTGCTCAGAAGATCAAGATAGTGGATCGTTTATTTTACTTTGGAATCTTTATCTTTTCCGACGCTTGGCAGTTTTATCATTGCCATCTAAGAAACAGATGAAGTATAAATTTATTATTATTAAAATGTCAATATTTCGAGTAATTGGAACAGGGTTTTCGTTTCTTGCAAACTTACTTTGTGAACTAATGTCTTTAGAGCCTAGACAGCTGAAAGATTCACTAGCATAGTTGTTATCAAATGGTTTATGCTCGCAGTTATTGGCCTGTATTTCATAACTGCCCTTTCCTATTTGCAACTTTTATCTGTAATGTGATCTTTCTGCATTTTCTCCTTTTAAACAATTTTTTATATTTTAGCTCAAGTGTCTGGTTTAAATTATATTTTTAATTTTTACATTCTTTGACATTTTCTAGCAATCAGCTGCGCTAATTATTTACTGAGGAATATAACTGTTTAAAACCTCTATGATATTACTTTTGCTAACAAATGTTAGAAAATAAGTACTTGCAAATTGTTCAAAAATCACAATTTAATTAGTAGATTAATTGTGGAATTATACTCTTAAATATTAAACAATTATTATACTCTTAGATATTAAACAATTATTATACTCTTAGATATTAAACAATTATTATACTCTTAGATATTAAACAATTATTATACTCTTAGATATTAAACAATTATTATACTCTTAGTAATCTTAATCATGATATTAAATGAGAATAGGCGTCCGTTAGTTACATAAGATCTAATTCTGTTAGTCTGATTGAATATCGTTGAATTCGCTATTTTGCTGTTAATTAATTAATATATTTATAAATAACAGTGGTTCTTATCCAATTTATAGAACGTAATATTATTTCTAATCACATAATATTTTAGATAATATTTCTTGCTAGAAGCTGGGTGCAATTGCAATATGCGCGTCAGGGTCTGAGCTTTTAGACGAAAAAGAAAGGGGCATATATTGAAACATCTACAATTTATGTAACTTTGTGTGTTGTAAATATTTTCTTCGCTACTTTTCTTCTACAAAACTTTACTACTTAACTTAAAGTAGAGGTGCTAACTTTGCACCTTCTTTACAAAATTGATCATGCATCTTAGCGGGGTATTTGTTATACAATTCTACGAGAGTTCAATGCACTTTGATTCAAACATGCCTGTATAAATGAAAATATATGTTCGTGTATTCGTGTATTGTTATTCGTATGAATGCTAACTAAGTCCATCTTAATCCGTGTGATTGTTATCAAAGCGTACTCACAAGCAAGTTTAGCAAAATTTAAAATAATAAATATAATTTAACTATAAAATTCATAAGGCTCAATCAGTCTTGAAAAACTGCTGACTATTTAAAAAATAAAAGAAATTATTAATTTTGTCCTAGAATATTGCTCTAAGGGCGATTTCAAAATTGTGCCGATTATGGTTACAAATTGACAAATTTATTTTAAAAGTTATTTTAAACAATTTTCTGTAAACATATGAATTGTTAACTCGTATTCTGTTAGATGTGATAAATCTTTGATTTGAGCCGGTGTTGTATAAAGAAGTTTGACTTACTAAATTTAATTAACCAATTTTGTTTTGTCTCTAAAATATGTTTTCGTAGCTATTTTTGTGGCGTAGGATTTCTTGTAGAATCGCTAATGGCGCGTATTTCGTCATTTTGATTCAAGATTAATTGTAACTGATGAACCTTTGTGCCTATCGAAGTGACTTAATGTAGGCTACAAGTTTTTTAATTGCCATGATATTCCTGTAGGCCTCACGTAGTTTTTCTGCAATAGTTTTAATTAAATGGTTTGCAGTAGGAAAGGAAAGTTTTAGAGAAATAAAGAATCCAAATTTAAACCTCAGCTCCTATTTACTAAAACAGAATATAAACTATTGATTCATTTATATAATTCATATTAAATGATTTCATTAATCAATTAATGAAATGAATAATTATAGTCAGAAATATAATTAATATAATAAATAAATATAATGAAAAATAGCGGATTGACTGATGATATGGCGTGGGACAGAGATGATTGGAGAAGGTCTATTCGTATCCCGACCCTAGCTAAACTGGGATTTAAGAGAAGAAGATGATGATGATGAATAAATATAATGATTATGTAGGTCTATAGCCTGTCAACAGTGAACGGACTGGGCCTATCAGGCAAGAGAAATGTGAGATTCGCGCTAAACATATTTGTTTCCTAATTCAAGAAGTTGAGAAATGTATTTCAGAAACTTCGTTATATTTTGTTGAAAGTTATCATATGTGTTTAACTGACATATTAGGTATAACTGATATATTAGGTATAACTCATAGAATTTTGAGAAGTAGAACTGACGTTAGACCAGGCATTAGTCTTAATGAAATTAGATATGTAGTGAAAGTGAAATACATGTACTTGTTGCGGAATCCAGAATCATTGGAATGTTGTCGTAATTGGTAGTAAGTGATAATATCGTGGAATGTTTTAAAATCCTGTTTGCACATTGTGATCGCATTTAAGTGATTTTTACTCTAGTTATGGTTTTTCCTGTAGCTGATGATGTCCGTGCTATATTTGGTTTTTAGATACATATTATTATTATGTAGTTTTAAAATTGAAATTCAGCTTCTAAGAATAATATTGAATTTCCATTTATCAGTATATTTAAATTACTGCATGTTCTCCTTGAATTTAGTGTGAATTGGAGAGTTAAAACTTAGATGAGAGAAAAAAGAGAAAAGAAAAAAGTTGTATTGTCTCAATAGCGCAGTATTTGGAGACGTCAGGTAACGTCATCAAATTTTTAATAACAAATCCTGAGATTATTTGAACTCTCGTAGGTTCGAATCCCATGTGTGCTGATCTGATAGTAAAATCTCAAACATTCAAAGGACTGGTTACAGGGAAAATGGAATAAATTGTCTAATGGTTTTAACGTGTGGAATTAAAAGTGATAGGGATGAACATAGTTAGTCATTTCTCCATTATGCGTGTTATTATTTTTAAACTATCAATCACTAGTAATGAGCTGTCAAACCCTTTGGACTTTCTATCTTCTTCAGTGCACTGCCAAGTGGCAGGTTCAAGGTACATATTCATACACAAAGTCTGTTTTATCGCTCCATAAGAACACTCCTTAGATCAACAAGTTAATCCCTTCACAAAGTCTATGCCTTTTCCATACCTTATGTAGCCTATAGCTTGGGAAAAGTATGGCTTCTGAGGTGGTTTCCCGTTGCCTTCCTCAGTTAGGTGGATTAATTAGCATTTAATTCTGGGGGAAAATATTTCATGGTGAGGTGGGTCCCCTCTTGCCATCCTCAGCTCCTGCCTTTAGTCGCCTCTTACGTACACGCGGCAGATTGTTTGCGGTTGCCCAATTCTTCAGTGGTCCAACCACACCCGAGCACAACACGGGGAAGCTATAGATTTCATAGCTATGGACTTTCTATATTAATATTTAAATAAATCAATAAATTAATTTGAATTTATAAAATAATTAAAACCGCTTTATTCGTCAAAAAAGACTGCACGACTATGCAAAAGTTTATGAATTAGGCAAACGAAGGTCACGTGCATCATGATTATCTCTTATACCGTATCGTTATACTCTTGTATGCAATTATTACACTAACTCAACATGTTAAAATCTATAGCTAGCATGTTGAGATCAATGATGAGACTGCTACTGCATTTATATCCGGAGTAATAAATACTATTTCTTGATGTTTTAACTTATAGGTATATGTTTGAAGATATTTACTTGTAGCATTTTTAACGTTTTCATATATTGCATTCTTATGTTACTGTATTCATTGTGTTTGATAGACATTCTAGAATGAACTTTGGTTTATCTTAATCTAACGATTTAATAAATAGATATCACCTGCTAACACAAATGTCTTTCATAATTGGGCGTTTCTAGGAAAATACTAAACAGGACAATTTTCTTAGGGAATGACGCCCTTGCCCAGTAAATTTTAGTCGAAGCTGAGGAGGGCGTAGGGGCCCACCACTTAATAAGCAGAATCCCACAAGAATAATGTTATAAACAGATGCTTTAAAGGTTCACCTTTATGTGGGCATGAAAAGAAAACGGAAGACAGAGAAGAGTGGAGGCGTTATATGCCATTGACCTGCCAGTGGGCAGTACACTAAGAAAGAGAGAGAGAGAGAGAATTGGGCGTTTGCGTCCAATACTATCAAAAACCTATAAAAAATAATTATATTGTTTGGGATATTGCTCACAAATGAGCAAACGTTATTTATCTTCATAGATAAACAATTAATTTAAGAAAAATATTAAAACTGACTATTCTTTAATTAATTTTACATAATTTAGATATTAAATATCATTAAAACATTAATCTTATATTACAAAATAAGAAGACAAATCGAATTTGGCAATAAATGTTTAAAAATTAAAGTATTAATTAAGGTTTAGCGTAAATATCCCTTTAACAAGAAAGCTAATAGAGATATGCAGCTAGAGGTATGCTGTTAGAGAAATGCAGCTAGAGATACATGTATGCTGTTAGAGAAGGCAACCTGGTACCTAGTATTCGTAACATTAACCGCATGAAAATTACCCATAAACTCCAATACAACCCACATGTGTAGAAATATAACTTTAACTATTTAATCATCTTTTAATAAATCTAGTCAGACCTATGGTAACGACAATAACAATAACAGCATAAATACATAAACTTCTGCGGTAGTTTCTTAACAAAATAGAAGAACAGTCTACATTTCTGATAAACAGTCATAAACTGACTTTTACTATAATATAAATTTGATAGCTGTTCTGAGATCACGAGTGTACACAGCTGAAAGCCCTGAGTTAGAACTTGTCTGAAATATATCTGCAATTAAAATAAATATTTATCATTATAGAGAAATCAGCGTATTACAAATAATAATAATAATAATAATAATAATAATCACCTCCAGTGCTCCACCTTCTACCTCAGTCAGTAGCCAGAAATCATGGGACCGTCCTATAGTGGATCGGATTTATAACGGTCTGTTAGAATCCCAGTCCAATGCAGTAGACAGAGCACGACTCCTAGCTGTATCAACTAAAAGAAGCAGCGACTGGCTTCACGCTCTCCCTGTTGCTTCTTGTGGGCTATTTTTAGACAATGAGGCGATTCGAGTAGCTGTTAGTTTCCGTTTAGGGGCGAAACTTGCGAGCCTCACATGTGCCCCTGCGGTCTGAAGTCGACGCTTTAGGTCTCCACGGCCTCTCCTGCAAACGAAGCTCAGGTAGAATGTCTCGCCATCACAATTTAAATGACATAATATGGCGAGCACTTCGAGAGCAGGCATCCCTTCCTCTAAGGAGCCAAGTGGGTTGTCCAGATCAGACGGCAAGCGTCCGGACGGCATGACTTTAGTGCCCTGGTGCAACGGTAAATGTGCCGTTTGGGACGTCACGGTCATTGACACTATGGCAAACTCCTACCTGAATACGACTTCAGTCACAGCCGGTGGTGCTGCTGTTCATGCCGCCTCTAGGAAGTTGGATAAATACCGTGATCTGTCCTTAGGATATGAAGTTGTTCCGGTGGCTATTGAAACCATGGGCCCGATGAATCCCGAAGGAGTTGACTTTATTAATGGCATAGGCAGACTTATTGCAGAGCAAACCGGCGATAAGCGAGAGACATCTTTTCTTTGGCAAAGGCTTTCCATGACTTTGCAAAGATTTAATGCAGTCTGCTTCAACAATTCTTTTAAGCCGATTGATGACCTCGAGTAGCCGGGCGGCGATTCAGCACGTATTGCTTGAATCGTTTTTATCAAACCCCAGGTTCTTACACCGGGGTAAAAAAAAAAAAAAAAAAAAAAAAAAAAAAAAATAATAATAATAATAATAATAATAATGATAATTATTATTATACAATAACTGAAAAGTAAAAGACTATATTTTTCTATAATTAAATTAATTTTAATGTCATTATTATTATTATTATTATTATTATTAAACGTTGCTGGTCGCAGCAGCGGGTGACATTGCCCTGTTATCCACAACTTTTGGCTCCAGCAGCGCCCGTCTCCACTTCATCTGTTATCGATCCACCACGACGGTGACTCCCGTGAAGTGGCGTTGATGAGGCAGTTGTGAGAACTCTGCTGGGAGAACCGCTTTTAGAAGTCATCGACCCTGAAATCTGGGTAGCTGTTCCTAGAGAATTTTGGGAGCGAGTATCCGCTTGATTTGAGCTCTGATTTGTAAAACCCGATGAGCTCTGCCTCTCCGCCTCAGCCTGCCCTGAGGCCAACATCTGGTTCAGCCTTTGACCCTGGTGCTGTGGCCCTGGTGAGAGGGACCCCTGGGAGATAGAGGCCATTCTAGCCTCGAGTTTCTTATTTTTCTCGCTGATTGTCAGCGCAGAAAACTCTTGTGGACCTATCTCAGGCTCTATGGACGCACTCGAGGAGGAGGAGGAGGGGGGTATTGAGAGGCAGGGACATAGGACGCATCTCTTCTCTTTTAGACGGGCTGTGTTCAACCCGTTGACAATCACCCTAGTGTTCACGTGCTGCCCCAGTGCCCTCTTGTCACCAGTCGGCACCTGAGGCTGAGGCTGCGTGGACTGAACCCCCGATTTGATTTCAGTTTTTGGGGGTATAGGTCGGGCACCTGTTTGGATTTGGCTTTTATTTTGGGTTAGAACAGATGAAGCTACAGATGGGTTGGGACTTAGATTCTGCATAGGTGCTGAAATGGCAGGTCTAAGATTAATTCTGGGTAGACTGATGGAGGTGGTTTCTATGTTTCTGGTTACGTCAGGACTAACTGCGTCCACATAGTGTTCCTGAACCACATCGCGACCGTCACCTAACACGTCAGTGATCTCATTGTCGAGGTTCAACTGTTCACCAGTAATTTGTTCATTCAACTCTTCCAATTCAGTGTCCTGCAACTCACCGGGCTCGCTTTCCGCAACGCTGTAAATCCTTTCCACGATTCCATTAGCGCATTCTGCGTGTTCAGATATAGGCCCCAGCGCCCTTCTCTCTGCCTCCCCTGTCGTATTCCGTGATAAACTCTGCAGGGAATGTCGAGGGGAAGCGTGACTGGGATAATGATAATAATAATAGTAATAGTAAAGGTTTAACGTTCCTCATCCAATACGAGCAAAGAAAAATCTAAATTTACAGACTCTGAGCTTGACTAATATACAATATTAGAAACTATGCTACTGGATATTCAGTATTTCGGAAATTAAGCTGCGTTGAGGAGAGAGGAAATGCTACTAGCGCGGTATTTCATCGGTATTTGAGAAAATATATTAATTCCTTTAAACTAAATTTTTAAGAATAGCTGTGAATTAATTACCAATTCTGAAATAAAATTTCAAACTCAATAAATCGATGGCATCGAATTTTTCAATTTATTTGTAGTGAAATAAGCACTATGTAACTCAGAATAACTGTGACAACATCGAGCATACTGATTGATTTATTTACTGACTGCTTTATTGATTAGGCTTACCTTAGCTACCTCGCACTATCCCTTGAATAATGAAATATCGTCAGATCTGTTGAATAGATTGACCGTTGAGGATACGGAAACTGAAGTAGCAGAGAAAGAGTCAGTGCTAAATAGGTCAACGTGACCTGAAAACGTTGATCACGTGACGCAGATGATCGACCACTTAGCAGAGCGTATTCTGCCTCTAGAAGAACTGTAACAAGACCAAACATTATTCAGATGAAATTCTTTGTAAGCCAAGCTGAAGAGCAAAAACAATAAATTTAGTCTAATTGCGTTTCCTTGTTGAAGCGCAATACAGCGCTATTTCTCTCTATTTCTTCTTAGCGGATATTAAAAAGCCACACTTATAATAATAGACGCTCCTTAACAACATATATTTAATTAAACTCATTCTTAATAATATGTTGCTTTACAATAACGGTTTACCTTGTAGGCGAAAAGTTAAAATCTATAATTAGATATAAACTAATTCTTAATAAAATGTTACTTTATAATAACGGTTTACCTCGTAGTAGGATAATTAAATTGTATTATTAGATACTGTATTAGCAACGTGGCGTTTTGTTCTAGTTGTATTCAGTGTTACACTGGTGTAAGATGAAATAAAGAACCTACATTTGACGCATTTGAATTCCTGTTCCCCAGCACATTTGTGACACACCAAGGACTTGGCACAGTACATCTTCTCGTCAACCTCGTTGCATCTTGCGCCGCTGGGAAGATTTAGTATGGCTGAATCAAGAAATCAATCAATCAGTATATCAATCAATCGAAAATCAATTGATCAATCAATCTCTGACCATATCTAGCTCTCAATTATTAATACAAATAATAAATTTTATAATTGTTTTATGCATTCCTAAAATATTTAATATATGAAATGAGTTCATATTTCGGCGATGCGGTATTGTAAATTTATAAAGCGGAATATCAACAACTTTTCAATTGGCAATAGTTCATTATAGATAATTACGCTGCATGAAAAACAGACAGATAAGATACTTCGCAGCCCTTCCCGTGTTGTAAATGACTCTTGTTGTCTAATTAGGATGAGACGGGTTTCAGTCGTCGAGGATTTGCTAACTCTTGTTAAGATACCTCTCTGATTACATTGTACAGTAATACCCTCACTACTTCCATAGTAGTTGATTCTATTATAGGGATTAATTTTGATTGATTGATTAATTAATTAATTTACCAATTTTGGGGATTATTTTCAGAGAAGTGCGAATCTGCGAAACAAACTCAACTACAATTGCGACCTAAACCTTCACGGAATAACTGCTTGCACTGCATCTCTCTCTATCTCTTAGTGCACTGCCTACTGGCAGGTCTATGGTTATAACGCCTCCACTTTTCTCTGCCTTCCACTTTCCTCTCCATGTCCACATTGACCTTCCCCCTTAGAATGTGTCCTATCCAACTCTTCTTCCTATTTCTTAATACATTTATATATAATATATATCGTACAATGGGTGTGCACATTTAGCTAGTAACCAATATTTCTACATAACGTCGATGTTGGTATTGATGCTGCATATGCTGATTTGTGCGTGTTTAATGTACATTGAAGTTTCGAATACATGGAACTGGCCTAAACTTAGTCTTACAATGAGGAGAGGATATGGCGTAACGGTTAGAGTGTTCGCCTCGGATACAATTTGTCAGGTTTCAAGCTCAGATCAATCAACAAATAATGGATATCTCCTTGGGCCCATAGAAGGTTAATCTTGTATCGGAGCTTGCTGGTGATTGGCGCTATCAACAGCAAAGATATGATTAACCATGGAAAAGATTAATAATAACCTGCCAGGAACCTGTAAAGCGGTCCAGAAGATCGGACACCGGCCATGACACCGCTATAGAAATTGTCAGAGGTTATAATAATTATTATTAATGCACAAGTGTAGTTGGACGATTTCCCACTTCTATTTCGACTACTGAAAGGGGTGAACAGCCATTCTCACACTAAAACGGGAAAGGAACATTTCAATGATGCAACCGGAATAGTTAAGCAAGTAGTAAACCACTTGTCTGTAACGGTGAGTAAATCTTAAATTTTTTTAACGCTTCGATTAATAACTATAATTAGCATTTCAATAGTAATCCTTAAGAACTTATGTAGGTCTTGCCATACCATGCAAAGCTCAGTAAGATTATCAAAGATTATTAAAAGATTCAGTAGACTAGCCATCACGAATTCTTCAATCTCCATTGAATTTATTAAATTACAAATTGACTTTAACATAAGTGAATGACAGAGGGTTAATTATAAAACAATCAAAAGAAAGTATTTCCTGTTGGTAGGTATAATTATAGTAATAGTAGTAATAATTGTAATTATTATTATTATTATTGTAATTTTATCAAATGAAAAGAGGCCCAGTTTTAAGCATTTATTGAGGACTAAAGAGCCTGCAGCCTCAGCACGTTGGCCAGTGCAATGAATAAATTAGGTTTAGAAGAGAGCGGATGCAAAATTGTCATCACCAAGCAACCAGCACTATTTGCTTCCGTTGATACGATATTTTTATATTGCTGGAGTGACTGAGTTCGCCATGTATGAAGTAGGCTTATATTTTTGTTGCATGGATCTAATGAAAGATGCAAGATTTGCTGACAATTTCTGAACGATTGCTAGTAGCCAAGCGGATTTACAGAAAACTGTGGATGGCCTGAATATTACTGCATTTTGGTGTGGAGTGAACATTAATTTCAATAAGAAGAAAGTGATGAGTGTGTCTAAAAGGAGGAAGAGTCGGTATAGAAATAGACTGTACGAATTTGTACTGGGTCATGTACTGAGAGGGAATGGTTTGTTGAAAGAGGTATGAGGGAAGAATGGTAGGAAAATAATTTAGAGGAAGACCGAGACATGCGATGCTGGATGATTTGATAACTAATTAGTATGTTCATATTACGAGATAATCAGAGGATAGAAACATGTGGAAGAACTATATGCGATGGTCCAACCACTTGACGGTGAACTGAGAAAGGTCTACTGCATACTAAATAGGATAGTTTAGAACTTGGACCCTTTCTAGACCAAAGACGTCTCATGGCATAACTGAACCACGCCACACTTCCTGCAATAGTTCATACTTATAAACCTGTATAAGAATGCGATAGATTAAACGTTTCCATTTGACTATTTATCAAATAAATAAATAAATAATTATTCTATTTCTAGAATGCTATAGATAAGACTCTTATTAATCCTTATGCTATATAAAGACTCTTATTAAGTTTTTTTTAAACAATGTCTGCTTATGTTTATTACTTTCTATATTGCCATTTGTGTGTGTGTACGTTTTCTGCGGTATGTCAGATTTCATGTAATAAACGAATATAATATCCATTCATTAATTAATTAACTAATTAATTCATTAATATGTATATATAAATAAATAAATATATAAATACATAAATAAATGACTACATGAATAAATAAATACATAAAGAAATAAACGAATAAACAGATCGTTGATTCAGTCAGTTAATATAACATTGATGCTCCGTCAATGCAATTGTCTTGATTGGAGCTCGGAGGCCAGTAGTAGCGTCTGCTATTAATTCCACTTCCGGCGCTGACGTGCATGTCAAACTCCAGATAATTGTAGAGATGAAACGAGATAAGTTATAGAGTATTAACAAGTTATAGAGTATTAACAAGTTATAGAGTATTAACAAGTTATAGAGTATTAACAAGTTATAGAGTATTAACAAGTTATAGAGTATTAACAAGCAATCCCATTAAATGTGCAAATAACTCAGATAACCTAAAATTTCTAACTTATTTTGCAATTCAAGAAAAATTTCGAAATATAAATATCCAACGGCTACTCCAAATTGATACATTATAAATAGGAAAATTTGAAATTTGAGTGCGATTATGTTTATTTTTAAAAGTAAAATACGTTTCAATTCCAAATTAAAATAAAGAAATGCAGAGGTCTACAAAGTATTCCAGAAAACTGTTAACAGACATATTACATTTATGAAACGAAAGTGTAAAAAAGCGCACTAAATTTGTGTAATTTGTTCAATTTTAAAGAATAGGTGAGATGAAGTGCTCAAATGCAGCGGCGTGCGAAGAATTTATTTAGAACAAGTTGAAAACACGCATGCACATTCCAGGCGCCATTTAGATACTGCAACATCTTCAATGCAGTCCACACTTGAAGTATATTTAATTGCTTTCTGACGAGATAAAAGATATGTAAATATTAAAATACACTTAAAATTTAAAATTATTTAAAATTATTCTTTTTAATTTTTCTTTTGTTAGAATTATTTTTACTATTGAACATTCTTTGAATGACCCCTAGACATATACAATGATAAGGGTACACCTAAAGGATTTGAAGGCAATCAATCATAGCTGGGATTTGGTACACTCTCAGCTTTAAAATGTGTTGAGCAAATGGAAAGTATACCACCTATAATATATTATTATATTGTTTATATTGTATAATTAGTGCGCTTTTTGATATTTTCATTTCAAAACTGCCGCATGGTTATAAAAGGTCTTCTTACAAGGAGAAACGAGTTAGCTGCAGGCACAAATGTGGCAGACATTTGAAACCGTGAGCCATGTCAGAAAGTAGTACCAGTAATCAGCAAAACGAAATCTGGGTTTATTAAGCAGCTTAAACTGTGAAAATTACAAAATGCAAACCAAACATGTATCGAATATTCAAAATGAACTATTTCACTCTATGACAATATATAATGAGAGATCCTAAAGAACATAGACCACAAAGCAACTTAAGTCAACTAAGCCTACTAGACACTGGCTGCAGCCAGTGGCGGTGTCCGTAAGATATTCGACCGCGGATCAGTAGGTGCGAGGTTCAAATCCTGGGCTATCCCGTCACTGACATCGCTTTCTAGTGAGGAAACTTACGTTAACATTAGCCTTTTAATTCTAGTGCACTAACCTATTACTTTATCTTTAAAATCAAAACCAAAGCTACAGCCAACGTTTGCACTGTGAGGACTATCTAAAGTAAGAAAAATCAAAATCTACCATAATTGATTAGGAACAGTAGCCTAGTTCGTAGTAGCAGAGAGTTGCAGAGATTGTGTTTAACTGAAAGGAACGCGTATCGTTTGAGCGACAAATCCGTCACATCGCTTATAGTCAGACTACGGTGTTATAGGTGGTATACTTTCCATTGGCTCAACACATTTTAAAGCTAAATGTGTACCAAATCCCAGCTATGATTGATTGCCTTCGAATCCTTTAGTGGTTTCCTTATCATTATATATCTAGGGGTCTTTCAAAGCTTGAAAAGTGAGTTTTGTAAAGTTAAGATTATCAAGAAATGGATAAAAATAAGAATGAACAAAAGTAAGATACTTTTACATAGTGAATAGATAAATTAATAATTGACGATTGACGATTTGAGATTGCAATAAAAGTAAATTACTAAGATATCTTCTATTTAGACATATAATACATTGATTATGCTATATCCAGTCTCTCAATTTAATTATTTTCACAGTTGGGCCTATTTTATTATGGTACTAATTCATTTTTAAACGACTTTTTGAATTTGATTAGGGCAGCCTATCAAACTAGGTTTCCCCCATTCTATTCAAGTAACTATAATTTACGTCTATCCGTTTCAAAACCCCGCCGATTCCCTTAACCCCTTCCCTATATATCCAATCCAGGACCTCAGCTGATTCATGATACGGATTATTCCACTTCCGGTTGACTTAACTCCGCTCACTTAAATGTGAATACGGTGAAAAGTTTGCTCGTAAACTTAGCGATTGTCGTTCGCAACTGTCGAACGGTCGCTGTCAACTCAGATCAAAACCAAACACGCGTTATACTGAAGTCAACTCAGATCAAAACCAAACACGAGTTATACTGAAGTCAACTCAGATCAAAACCAAACACGAGTTACACTGAAGTCAACTCAGATCAAAACCAAACACGAGTTATACTGAAGTCAACTCAGATCAAAACCAAACACGAGTTATACTGAAGTCAACTCAAGTCTAAACCAAACACGAGTTATACTGAAGTCAACTCAAGTCTAAACCAAACACGAGTTATACTGAAGTCAACTCAAATCAAAACCATAAACGAGTTATACTGAAGTCAACTCAAATCAAAACCATAAACGAGTTACACTGAAGTCAACTCAAGTCAAAACCATTCACGAGTTATGCTGAAGAACCTTCCATAAAGTGGAACTGGAAAGAAGATTTAGAAACTATAGAGTTGTAATTATGATCTCCGGTAGGTCCACTCAAAATGACAGAAAGAGAATAAATTTGAGTCGGATGGTCGTAGTTATTGGTACTTAGTAGAATTTAATAAAAGACAAAATCAAAGATCAGTAATATTGGACTTCTAAAATATTTTTCTTACATACTGTGTATCAACATAGCATCGTTTAATGGAATATTATTATGGTGCGAAGTAAGAGTAGCTTATACACTGCAGATGTTACCAGCAAGTTGAACGCTCAGTATTAATAGTCCATTAGTCGATGCTATTAGATAGACTACACCTTCAAAATAAAATGTGTTTAAAAGTAAATTTAAAAAAGCTAATGTTAACCTCAGTTTCCTCGAAAGCGATGTCAGTGACGGGGGAGCCCAGGATTTGAACCCCGGACTTACTGATCCGCGGTCGAATATCTTACGTCGTCACTGGCTTCAGCCGGTTTAAGATTACGTAAAGGCCTTCAAGCCTTGTCTGTATCCATTTATTGGATGATTGAAAGACTGAATTAATTAGTTAATTAATTAATTAATCACAACGCCATTATAAATTACCTAATTTAATCATTTTAGACAGGTCATCAAATCCATAGCTCAATTTTCAGTTAGAAAATTCTGAAAATTCTTTAAAAGCACTGCTTAGATATTGCTTCATTGGGAAAAGTTGTTGCTGATTGACGAATTGAACGTGAGAGATAATTTGTCATCCTGGACGTGTAGCGTTCGATTATGTTCGCGAAGGATTATCATACATTTGTTCGCCTACAGTGTGACGAACAGTTGAGGTGGTGGTTTGACGATAATCCGAGGCGGAGTTACATCAATCTAATGGTCGTAAATCATGATAACTTCGGCTCCAGAACCGCAAATAATTAAAAGCCGACCACGAGTCGCGCTCTGAGGCTAGTTCTCCCCTCAGAAGTTATGCTGTTTAAATAACCGGAGTAATTTCAATGCAACAGTGCAAAAGAGCAGACTACAAATCTATAACGAATACTAATCTTTTAATAATAATAGTAGCAACAACAATTATAGTGCTACAGTCATCAATGACAAAATCGAGCACTATTGAGACAAAATCAAGCAAGCAAGAAAGAAGGTCCAAAAACGGTGCAAATTCCAAAATCCTGATAATCAGTCTAAAGTAAAGGGAATATAAAGGGAATAAAACTAAGCTAAGTAGCACTTTAATAGGACTAATAGTACTGAAACTGTAGAACAATAAATCAAGAAAATAAATAAATCGGTGACAGTGAATCTGTTGATTTATTGTCAATGACAAACACCATGAAGATTCTATGTGAACCTTTGTGGAAAAGAAACTGCTAGCAACATACCAAAGAGATAGGTATCCGAATACAACTATATGAAACTCTTTCATAATAACATAGAGATAGATATCCGAATACAGTGACATAAACCGACTATACTGAAATGAAACATTTATATAAGTCGACAAATAAGTGTCGCCCTTATTATACTGCATCCCCAGATTTAAAGAACGCGCGTCGTGTGAGAGAAATTTGAATTCCGTCTGTGTCGTCGAATTTGTTGGTAGAAGTCGTAAGAAAGGATGCTGGTAATTCTGAATAACGATGGCAGCTAATTTCTAACAACTACCCGCCGATGCTAATCTTTTCTTTATACCCCACACAAGAGACAGCCCCAGTTATACTGGCCTACCTGATCAACGCAGACCAATTCTTGATCTCTAAAGAGCGCCTGGTAATATTCAGAGAATATAGTGCATTAAATTGTTAATGAAATCTCTCTCGCCTACGTACGTATAACCTTGATCATAAGAACAAAGAAAACTGATTCCAAAAGTCAGAAATTAAAGAAATATAAAATTGTATTAAAAACAGTTTAAATGGCAAGTGCAGGATAGACTAACTGCAAGAGATTAGGCTACATCTAATATAGACTTTTGTTGCAATATTATGACACGCTTCGATAATATAGCTAATTCTATACTAAAATATGAACAGGTATGCATTTTATATATGATATTATATTGTACTATTATACAGAGTGTTACAAATTTTTCACACACTATGCTCAAAGCGTTTCATGCTTTTAATTATGAATTTAAATTGTATACGAGTATTCTTCGGCTTTCATTTATAAATTTCGCCTTCGTCAACTCTCACTTCAGTAGCGACAGATTCTAACAATGAAGGATGCTCTAGGAGGAGTTGCTTAGAACTTCAGTTTTAAACATTGACTTCTGTCGGAGCGAAGAATAACGAGTCGGTGGAATGATTGTAGTTAAAACAATATCTACTTGATGAATCTCTTTCTGTTATAAAACAAAGAAAGCAACTTAAGCGAATTTTGATATTCGTAAGTGCTTTCTAGAAAATAAATGCAAAAAAGCTCTACGTTTTTCTTCGTTTATGACATTGATGAAAAGGTAGATAAACAACGAAGAATTGGCAATTCATGGAAATTAGAATGACGTCAAGCAATGAAAAATAAGATTAAAATGATTCTCACTTTTGGGAAATGCAGTAGGGTGGGTAAGCGTTTAAATGCAAATTTCCCTTTAATTTACTTAAGGTCTCACATTTTAATGCGCTTTACATCAATGTGTATACGTTTCAAGTCAGATAATAAATCACCAATGTGATTATTTACACCTTCTTATGCAAAATTATCCAGAAGGCAGAGTGTACTGTAAATACTTTAATTGTTGGTTATTAAGCGACCGGGTTATAAGAAGAACAACTCTGATATAATCTTTGACCATAGAGTAACCTACATGTACAATACATGTATGCTGTACTTCGACCAAAAAATGACGCTGTATTAGTTTTAACATTTTGAAGGAATCAAGTTGAAAAGTCACAGGTAATACACAAGATTTAACGTCCGGTTCATCGACGATAGGGATGTCAGGGACTTCTTAAGTGGAGCATATAACTACCAGCAGTTCCACATAACCAAGTCAGGCTAACAAATGTATAGTCCGAAGAGAAAGCTAGTGAAGTAAATGGGCATATGGTGATATTATTAATATACTAGAAATATATGCTAACTAATCATCCACAATGATAACTATCGTTACTATTATGTTTAACTATTAAACAAGCTTACTCTGTTATCCATTAACCGGTCCGGTGAATGTCCAAGATTTTACTTTTTTTCGGAAACTTACATACACAAGTAAAATTGTTGCATTCGTTTAACGACAGAAAAAAATCAAAGTGAGTAGACATGGAGAAGATAATGGACCAATGGGAGTGTTAATTAGAAGGTATTGGACCAATGGAGTGTTAATTAGAAGGTAATGGACCAATGGGAGTGTTAATTAGTGGTACACAGAGCACAGGTGTCAGATTATAGGATCAGCTACACCGTTGGGACTTCTGACAAGTTTTGATCTACAACACGAAACACATTAGAGATCCGACGTAAGTGGCTTGGAGTAATTTCAGACTGGAGTAATAATTTCAGCCACATTCGAAACAAAATTTGAAGCATAGGTTCAAGAAAATTCTGAATATTTGATTTCTGATTGGTCTCTCAAAATGTGGTGGAAGTTAACCGTCCATATGACCATCTTGATGAACTAATATCTCATTGATCATATTAATTATAATCAATTACAGCATTAATTTTATTTATTTATATTATTTATATAATTCAATATTTCCTAGTTCGCTGTAATTGGTGACCAGTTACAGCTTCTTCATCGTGTTCTATCATACCAATTTATCATCCACGCTTATGCGAAGAATCCGGATATGGAATAGAGAGTCCGAGATGAGAGATAATCCATCATGCTTCCGGTACGACAGTTCACGTCAGTGAAGCGGCAAAGAATTAAACACCTCTCCCACTTTCTCTCTAGCCATTACCTCACTTGTTTTCACCACGCCGGAGGTTGTGCAAGTACTCTATTCGTGGTATCGAGTAGAGTAAATTAAGTTTAGGCATGTTAGTAAGCATTCCCAAGTTATTCAACAGAATTTGTTGCAACAGGTTCGGTATTTAGTATTTTAGTTCAAGCGTACGAGAGAGCAATACTACAAAACTGTTCGGAAATTTTAATCAAAGATATAAACTGACTAAATCTGAACTAGCTTCTGTCAAGCCAATTTCTATTTATGGATTCGTTAGACTAAATTAGATCAAAGAGAACGCCATCAAAGATACTGCAGTGTATCTAGCCATCATTTATTTAATAATTTGACCACAACAACAATAACAGAATTACAGTACTACTGTTGATCACAACATTGAGTGCTATGGTACCAATTCCGATCCAATGAGCAGAGTATGGGGTCCATAAACGGTACAAATCAAAATCCCTCAAATCAGTCCAATTAAGGAAGGATACTAGTGTAAGGGCACGTATGAACCACAGGCAATAACTATGCTACATGTATATACCCTCTACAAGTCATAAATGAGTATTACCCAAGATGCGACAGTCGTTGATTGGAGGAAGAGATTGAGCAGAGAAGGTTGGGGCACTGGACTACACCCCTATACTACCGATTCGATTAACCTTTCGGGATGAGAGATTTTTATAAAGCTTTCGACCTGAGCGTACGATGAGCGATTTACTGTGAGACTTTGATATCGAAAATATCTTCTACTTCGCCGCTCCTCAATGTCGTAACAAAGTGGCATCAAAGTCGCATCACGAGCAGGTATAGCCCAGACATTTAATGGGACGTTTAGCATCATACCAGATATCATACTATCATCATCATACCATTGACATCATACCGGGCATCGTATCATCATCATCAAACCATCGTACCATTGACAACATACCAGGCATGCGCGGGGTGTTGAAATAGTGTTGCACACATACAACACTAGAGTAGGCAAATCGAAAGTCGGATCCCATATCAGGAGAATTCAAAAGCCGAAAGTTGCAAGTGCTTCAGTAACTCTTTGAAAGCATAAGGAATACATGTTCAAAACTTCATATAACTAAGCCACGTTACCAGTCTCTTAAAGATGCTGGAATCAACTACGTGGACTGATCGCTGCTGTGGCCTGTAGTATTTAATATACCAATTATTCGATAAGTAAGATATGCTCTCATGGACCAGCCGATCGACAGAAATAAGAAACGCATTAGCATAGATATCCAATAGCTAAAACACAGTTCATGCGTTGAAACCTGATCGAAGCATTTGTAACAAGTAGACGCTGGTTTGAGCAACCAGCAAAGATCTACATTAAAAAGCAATAAAAGATAGAATTAAAAAAGATGTTCATCATCAAAATATGAATTTAGATAAAGCCTGATGCAGACTAATAAAATACAGAATAGATCAAGGCAACGACAATGCGAAAAAGAAAACCAGAGAGTAGATGAAAGGCAAAGAAATAACAAAAGAGAAAATAGAGACAGAGAGAGAAAGAGAGAGCGAGATAGGTGGATAGCTTTAAGTATGTAATTCCGGTCTTGGTTTGATTAATGACGGTTTTTGGAATGTGATGATGGAAATATTGGAAGGACTCGGCTCGTTATATCTCAGAAGGATCAAGGGATTGGTGGGGTAGTCCTGGGGATGATAAGTTTCTAGATGAAATCAAATGGCAATCTACTAGCTCCATCTTGTTACTGTAACGTGTGTCATGCATCCGTAGTGTAATTTCTTCCAAGCTACGGTTATAATTAACTTCAAGCTAAGCTACACTATAGTGATGAAAATCGTCTAAAGATATTACGAAATACTGCACTGTCAAATGCATTATACTTATGTATTTTAATAAAAGTGAATTATTATTAATTATTAATTAGTAATTATTATAATGAGAAGCAATTTTAGTGCAATCCAACCGACAAGTTAAATGTAGGCACATATTCCTTCTCATAGATAGTGCCTCGCTCATTAAATATCTCATCAACAGTTAACCCAGGCCTACTGCTTTCATTATCTGCTGGAGCCAGTGGCGAAGTCGGTAAGACACTCGACCGCGGATCATTATGTGCGGGTTCAAATCCTAAGCTCTCCCGTCACTGACATTGCTTTCGAGTGAGGAAACTGACGTTAACCTTAGCTTTACCAGCTTTTTTACTTGATGCCTTTTTCTAAGGAATAGTGCTTTCCGATATAGCATTACTTTTGATTTTAATAGATTGCGGAAGTCTAGTGTCCAACGGTACATATGTGCTACTTCTGAAATGTACATCTAATTTCGATTAGTTATTTTCTAAATATTCGGATTAAAAAACTGAGATATATTTCAAAATGTTGCAAAATTGCATAAAATGAAAAAATGAAATCAATTATGAATACAAATAGTCGAATAAAAGTACGGATAATTTCTACAAATAGCCGAACTTTAAAGCTTCCTTTAAAGGTAAAAATTCCTGCCAGTAGACAGTGCACTATGAGAGAGAGGGAGAGAGAAAGAGGGAGAGAGAGAGTTCAAACGTGTGCCATAACATGAGAACATGAAGAGGAAACTAAGAATATCCACACATAATATTATGTGGAGATGAAGAGGAAAGCGGAAGACTGAGAAGAGTGGAGGAGTTATATATCATGGACCGTAGGCAGTGCACTAAGAGACACAGAGAGTGTGTGTATACATATGCCATTCCATTATATGTGAGATTATGAGTATTCTCATATATATGACTACAGTCTTCTATGCTGAACGTAAGAAATGCTTCCTCGCACTCTTTGAAGCAGGTATGACTGAAGGAAGTGGCTGTATCTCTGGACCGTATTGAGGATAGGGAGATGTATGGTGAGGATGAGGAGGATAAACAGATGTGACAGACGACTTCCATTAAGCCATTAGATGAGAGGTACCGTCACAACGATGACAAAATGATACTCCGCCGATACGACGATATCCGCCAGTTCAACTCTGATATCTCTAAGCGCCTCACTGTTGATTTACTTAACGTAAAATTTTCCGTTAAAGTTTCTGTTAGTTTACAATTTTGAAAATTGAAGTTTATTTGCTTTAAACTTGGCCAGTTTTAAATTTAAGCTTACATATTTGTCAATTCAGATTTTACGTTCAAACGTTTGGAGTTCTATCATTCCAGAGTTTACTCAAAATTGGCGTTACTTACTAAGAGAATAGTTAGATTAACTTAATTATTTTATTTTAATATTAATTTGTAAATAGTTAGGCGTAATTGTCATTTAAAAATCTGACGATATTTATTTTTCTATTAAGTTGATTAAAAATCACAACTTACTTTTTAAATATTTCTTATTCTCAATGTTTCGAGTAGTTGCGAAACAAAGGAGAATGGAACCCACCGACAGTTTTAGGTATCATTAGGAGGACAACGAAGCAGATGCTACAAAATCGAGTTTTGTCGTAAATACTCTATTTCATGATCTGTCTGAACTGTGAAGTATATTTTCTCAGCAGCAAAAATTTGAGATTAGCGGAGGTCTATGATTTCATAATTGTTGTGTTCATTGTTCAATAGACTATTTGATTTAATGTTGTCAATGCAGAGCCGCTGCTTGGTTTTGCACAGAACGGCGCTTTAGAAATCTTCGCATTGACTGATAGTTAAATAGAATTTTAAAGCCAATAGCACTATCATACCTGACACGTTCTTTACTCACCGCTCCCAGGTTTTATTTTATGGTGTCATATTCAGAAGACTAAAGAGAAAATCTTAAGAATTGTTAACTAAACTTTCATGCGAAAGGTTACCTTTATCCTCTTGAGCCAAAAATAATTGCATACTTTAAGAAATTTACAAAAGAATATATTCCATAGTATAAATCAAATACTTGGACAATCAGATACACGAACAATTTAACTACAGCTTATCCGATTTTTTTCTTTAATAGGCCTACTATATATTCTAGATTCTAGAATTTAACGGCAAAAACGCAGTGAAATAAATCAGTTCTATTTAGCGTATGAAATCCATTGCTGAATGATCCTAAATGATATAAAACTTTTAATTGTATTAAAAAAGGCTTTTCTACCAAAAACTATAATTCATAATTGTAGAATAAATAATTATTGACTTGTATGATATATTTTTCATTAGATATACATATTCATGCATTTATATGTATATAAATAATGTAGATGTGCATGTATATAATGTGCACACACACACACTTTCAAACACACACACACACACACGTATACACCGATTGGTCCAGAATAAATGAAACTACTTTGAAGGCTAATAACTTTGACAATTTTTATCTAAACGTCCTATTTGATACATTAAACTAAAGGCAATTCTCTTTTCTATTAATTTGCTGAAATCTAAGAGTTACTATTACACATGCTTGAGAAATTATCATTAGTCACCGATGTCATTTTCATGTCATATGATCGCCTGTATGAAAGTTAACCTGCCAGAGTTTATTGAACCGTAGAACTGGACACCTAACAGCCCCCACCCTGATTTGAACCCGATTTTACTAATCGATCGTTAACTATTGTCTTCAGCAATTAGTCTATCATGAACCAATTCACGACGTTGAACACTTGAAACGAGTCATTTTCCTCCGTTTGGCTGAGATCAGTACACACACACGTGGACTCGGCAATTGATCAGTGGTCCCAGCGGTTGAATGCATTTATTCGGGCACATGGTGGACACATTGAACATTTGTTTAATTAATTATCAATTCATTTAGGACATTGATAGAAACTGCAAAGCGCTTTTTGAAAAGGCTTAAAAGGCTTAATGCAAAATCTTGAATTCTTGATTTTTAGATTTTGAGTTTTCACGCAATTTCATTGAAAAAAATTACATATCGGCGACTAATGATAATTTCTCAAACATGTGTAAAAATATCTCTTAGATATTTAGCAAGTTAATAGAAAAGTGAATTGTCTTTAATTTAATGTAACAAGTAAGACATCTACTAAAATTTGTTAAAGTTATTAGTCTTCAAAGTAGTTTCATTTATTCTGGACCACCCTGTATATATATATATATATATATATATATATATATATATATATATATATATATATT
>CAJHZI010000087.1:0-25021 GCA_905160935.1 Enchytraeus crypticus
CAGAACCTATCAAAACCAAAACCCCAAAGAAAAATTATAACCATGCTAACAATACATATCCATCGTCACAACCAACAAAACCCAAACCACACACAGACACAACAAACCCTATACCAACCACTCAACCAAACCAACCCAACCCTAACCTAAACCCTAAACCAAACACACAACCTAACCCTAACCCTAACCCTAACCCTAACCCTAAACCAAACACTCAACCTAACCCTACACCAAACACTCAACCTAACCCTAACCCTAAACCAAACACCCAATCTAACCCTAACACTCAACCTAACCCTAAACCAAACAATCAACCTAACCCTAACCCTAAACCACACCCTAACCCTAACCCTAACCCTAGCCACCCTAACCCTAACCCTCACTCCAAAACCATTACCACCAACGACGACCCTAAACCTAACCACTACCGCAAACAAAACCCTAAACCTAGACAAAGGACCAACACAGCAAACACTACAAGAGGAGCCCGCCCAAGAGCCCTTATCCTATATCCCATCTCACAACCACAACCATAGTCCCTAAACCAACAGCACAGACTAGTAAGTCACTAATAACAAAAACCATACACAATATCCAAAACCCAACATTAAAACTAACCCCTAAACCTAACCCGTTCATCATTAACCAAAACCATCCCCCATCCCGCAACCATAGACCTTGAAACCATCACTGAGGATGAACCCCAACCTACAATGAACTGGAAAAGACATCAAGTACGGGCGTGGGACGGAGGATGAAACAGTTGTTTGCGCCTGAAACGTGTTTGTCATCATTGACATTGCACATTTTTTTTTTTTTTTTTACTTATAAGGGCGATCTTCTGTTCTTCCAATGTCCCTCCCAGCTACTTTGATGATTAAATCCATAAAAGGACCAGCAAATTGAACTATAGTTACACTAATTCATTCAAGTTATTGATTTATTGATTGATTGCCTCGTTCATATTGATGGATGTCTCGCTTGTACGTTTCATATGGATTATTATGGAATGTATTTATACCATTATCTTTACCGCATAGCTATTGCTAACTTTGATTGCTTGAGTGAATGCTCCGATCTTATTGATTTATTATTTTAACATATTATTCATTTGGACTAGTATAAAATGTATATATACCAACAGTTTACGTGTATAACTATTGCTAACGTTGATTTATTGATTGATTGATCACCTTTGCATTCGTTGCTAACTTTGATTGATGGATTGTTCACATTTACATTTATCTTATTGATTGATTGCATTGGTATTTAATTGGCTTATCGAGACAAAGACGTGTTTATTTTACCTGTCGACCAATGAACAACGAGCAGAGAGAAAAACATAGCATGCGATTGGCTAGACGTTCAACCAATCAGCACGCAGCAGAACAAAGACCGGATTTCTCAGCCAATCACAGATCTAGGAATTCATATTGGACTATTATGTCATTGTATATCACGCTTATATGTATATTTTGCAACTCTGTATTCTTTCATTTATGTTTTCGCACCTGAAGAAGTTTAATAAAACGAAACGTCGTGCGTATATTTAAATACAGTGTTTAGCGTGATATTATTTCTAACTTTAACGTTAATTTTACCTAGTATCTAATGATAAAACATGGATACATTCGATAGAGTAAGATACGGTAATCAAAACATGGATACATTCGATAGAGTGAGATACGTTAATCAAAACATGGATAAATTCGATAGAAGTAGATATGATAATCAATACAAGGATAATCAACGCCGTGCCCAACGGCCAAGCCGTCCAACGTTCAACAACGTTATGAGATTTGGCTATAATACTATGGGCTCCGCTTCTAGATATAATTCATGGAGATATTCTGATAGACTGGGTGATCGGAAATACAACTATCTACGGGATGAGAATATCCGCCGCAATCAGCAGATGAACCAACGAACAGACAACAATACAACCAGGTTTGACAACAAAAACGCAAACTTCTACAACAAATACAACACAACAGACAGACCTGACCAGAGGCGCAGACAAAACCATTACAACCATCACTACAACCATACGCATCAACCCACGGGACCGATTTCTACTAGGAACAGATTCGCAACCCTTAGTCATGAGGCAATAGAAGAGACATCGGCCGACTACGACCCGCGATACTACCCTGCGAAACCACAAAACCCTCGCAGTGGCAACACTCAGAACCAAAACCGTAACCGAAACCACGAAGCTGCCTTCAAATCCAGCCACCCTGAGTTTGGCCTATTTGTCCACAGATGCCATAAGTTCATGGCTATGCTACACCACGCACAGAATTTTTCGGAGCACGAGGAAAATAAACAACAACATTGATAAGCTGTACAACAGCATACACATCCCCACAGATCCATTCTTCCGAACGGAAAACAACTATCTGGAAGACATTAGGAATAACTGTAAGCGGGATATCATGAAGGCAATCAAGGATCAATTGGACTTCAGATCGACAACTATGCTTCTTCTACTCCCATTAGTGCCCATGGAAGATTTCGAGAGGGCTTGGCCATCGGTCACCGCTAAGCATAAACGAAAATTCGGCAACAAACACGACAGGACGTTGATACAAGAGGCTTACTGTCAGATTAAAGAGGCTCTAACAATAAACAATACGGACACAACTACAATCGCCGTTAACGATGATTATACTACGCAGGAGGACAACATGGACAACAACAACAACATAGCGCTGGAGACAATGGAAGAAAACAACAACCACGAGCACTCTGAAATGACCACTATGAACGAGGAAAGTGACCAGTCCCCCATCTATCCTAAGGCAAAGAGATGCAAATTATCCTCTGTAGACAAATCGAGTGACGCCGTGACAACGGGCAACAACAACAACAACAGTGACAGAACAACAGAACATGAGAAAGAGGAATACGAAGGCAGCGGTATCATGGTTACAACTGACGTTAAATACACCGGTACACCTAACAAAGAGAACAACAACTTCACTGAAGCCACCCCAACAACGGAAAAGCACGGCGAGACGATGACGCACCCCTCCACCATCGTCCTCGACAACGGCACGACCCTGGATAGAGGGAGGTTTTGCCTGGAAGGGTGGCAACGTGACCTCATTGAAAATAAACTTCGCGAGGCTATTGGCCCTCGCGTAGTTGGACAGAACGACAAAGAAGTTCGCGCCCTATCGCAGGTATTTAGAATATTCAATACAACCCCGGATGGCACTGACATATATAACCAATGTATAGCGATGCTGAACGCAAACTCACCAAATCTGAGCGCAACCTTTCGCAGTGCCTTCTCCATAGCCCAAACCCTTGCAAAAGACCAGCACAACGCTATGTATGGTCGCAAAAGTCAAGATTCTGAGGACGATGACCCCAGCGACAACCCCGATTCTGAGGACGATGACCCCCGCGACAACCCCGATTCTGACGACGATGAACCCCAGGTACTGACAGAACCTATCAAAACCAAAACCCCAAAGAAAAATTATAACCATGCTAACAATACATATCCATCGTCACAACCAACAAAACCCAAACCACACACAGACACAACAAACCCCTATACCAACCACTCAACCAAACCAACCCAACCCTAACCTAAACCCTAAACCAAACACACAACCTAACCCTAACCCTAACCCTAACCCTAACCCTAAACCAAACACTCAACCTAACCCTAAACCAAACACTCAACCTAACCCTAACCCTAAACCAAACACCCAATCTAACCCTAACACTCAACCTAACCCTAAACCAAACAATCAACCTAACCCTAACCCTAAACCAAACCCTAACCCTAACCCTAACCCTAGCCACCCTAACCCTAACCCTCACTCCAAAACCATTACCACCAACGACGACCCTAAACCTAACCACTACCGCAAACAAAACCCTAAACCTAGACAAAGGACCAACACAGCAAACACTACAAGAGGAGCCCGCTCAAGAGCCCTTATCCTATATCCCATCTCACAACCACAACCATAGTCCCTAAACCAACAGCACAGACTAGTAAGTCACTAATAACAAAAACCATACACAATATCCAAAACCCAACATTAAAACTAACCCCTAAACCTAACCCGTTCATCATTAACCAAAACCATACCCCATCCCGCAACCATAGACCTTGAAACCATCACTGAGGATGAACCCCAACCTACAATGAACTGGAAAAGACATCAAGTACGGGCGTGGGACGGAGGATGAAACAGTTGTTTGCGCCTGAAACGTGTTTGTCATCATTGACATTGCACATTTTTTTTTTTTTTTTAACTTATAAGGGCGATCTTCTGTTCTTCCAATGTCCCTCCCAGCTACTTTGATGATTAAATCCATAAAAGGACCAGCAAATTGAACTATAGTTACACTAATTCATTCAAGTTATTGATTTATTGATTGATTGCCTCGTTCATATTGATGGATGTCTCGCTTGTACGTTTCATATGGATTATTATGGAATGTATTTATACCATTATCTTTACCGCATAGCTATTGCTAACTTTGATTGCTTGAGTGAATGCTCCGATCTTATTGATTTATTATTTTAACATATTATCCATTTGGACTAGTATAAAATGTATATATACCAACAGTTTACGTGTATAACTATTGCTAACGTTGATTTATTGATTGATTGATCACCTTTGCATTTGTTGCGAACTTTGATTGATGGATTGTTCACATTTACATTTATCTTATTGATTGATTGCATTGGTATTTAATTGGCTTATCGAGACAAAGACGTGTTTACTTTACCTGTCGACCAATGAACAACGAGCAGAGAGAAAAACATAGCATGCGAAAAACATAGCATGCGATTGGCTAGACGTTCAACCAATCAGCACGCAGCAGAACAAAGACCGGATTTCTCAGCCAATCACAGATCTAGGAATTCATATTGGACTATTATGTCATTGTATATCACGCTTATATGTATATTTTGCAACTCTGTATTCTTTCATTTATGTTTTCGCACCTGAAGAAGTTTAATAAAACGAAACGTCGTGCGTATATTTAAATACAGTGTTTAGCGTGATATTATTTCTAACTTTAACGTTAATTTTACCTAGTATCTAATGATAAAACATGGATACATTCGATAGAGTAAGATACGGTAATCAAAACATGGATACATTCGATAGAGTGAGATACGTTAATCAAAACATGGATAAATTCGATAGAAGTAGATATGATAATCAATACAAGGATAATCAACGCCGTGCCCAACGGCCAAGCCGTCAAACGTTCAACAACGTTATGAGATTTGGCTATAATACTATGGGCTCCGCTTCTAGATATAATTCATGGAGATACTCTGATAGACTGGGTGATCGGAAATACAACTATCTAAGGGATGAGAATATCCGCCGCAATCAGCAGATGAACCAACGAGCAGACAACAATGTAACCAGGTTTGACAACAAAAACGCAAACGTCTACAACAATTACAACAAAACAGACAGACCTGATCAGAAGCGCAGACAAAACCGTTACAACCATCACTACAACCATACGCATCGACCCACGGGACCGATTTCTACTAGGAACAGATTCGCAACCCTGAGTGATGAGGCAATAGAAGAGACATCGGCCGACTACGACTCACGGAACAACCCTGCGAAACCACAAAACCCTCGCAGTGGCAACACTCAGAGCCAAAACCATAACCAAAACCACGAAGCTGCCTTCAAATCCAGCCACCCTGAGTTTGGCCTATTCGTCCACAGATGCCATAAGTTCATGGCTATGCTACACCACGCACAGAATTTTTCGGAGCAACTGCCGAGGAAAATAAACAACAACATTGACAAGCTCTACAACAGTATACACATCCCCACGGATCCATTCTTCCGAACTGAAAACAACTTTCTGGAAGACCTTAGGAATAACTGTAAACGGGATATCATGAAGGCAATCAGGGATCAACTGGACTTCAGATCGACAACTATGCTTCTTCTACTCCCATTAGTGCCCATGGAAGATTTCGAGAGGGCTTGGCCATCGGTCACCGCTAAGCATAAACGAAAATTCGGCAACAAACACGACAGGACGTTGATACAAGAGGCTTACTGTCAGATTAAAGAGGCTCTAACAATAAACAATACGGACACAACTACAATCGCCGTTAACGATGATTATACTACGCAGGAGGACAACATGGACAACAACAACAACATAGCGCTGGAGACAATGGAAGAAAACAACAACCACGAGCACTCTGAAATGACCACTATGAACGAGGAAAGTGACCAGTCCCCCATCTATCCTAAGGCAAAGAGATGCAAATTATCCTCTGTAGACAAATCGAGTGACGCCGTGACAACGGGCAACAACAACAACAACAGTGACAGAACAACAGAACATGAGAAAGAGGAATACGAAGGCAGCGGTATCATGGTTACCACTGACGTTAAATACACCGGTACACCTAACAAAGAGAACAACAACTTCACTGAAGCCACCCCAACAACGGAAAAGCACGGCGAGACGATGACGCACACCTCCACCATCGTCCTCGACAACGGCACGACCCTGGATAGAGGGAGGTTTTGCCTGGAAGGGTGGCAACGTGACCTCATTGAAAATAAACTTCGCGAGGCTATTGGCCCTCGCGTAGTTGGACAGAACGACAAAGAAGTTCGCGCCCTATCTCAGGTATTTAGAATATTCAATACAACCCCGGATGGCACTGACATATATAACCAATGTATAGCGATGCTGAACGCAAACTCACCAAATCTGAGCGCAACCTTTCGCAGTGCCTTCTCCATAGCCCAAACCCTTGCAAAAGACCAGCACAACGCTATGTATGGTCGCAAAAGTCAAGATTCTGAGGACGATGACCCCAGCGACAACCCCGATTCTGAGGACGATGACCCCAGCGACAACCCCGATTCTGACGACGATGAACCCCAGGTACTGACAGAACCTATCAAAACCAAAACCCCAAAGAAAAATAATAACCATGCTAACAATACATATCCATCGTCACAACCAACAAAACCCAAACCACACACAGACACAACAAACCCTATACCAACCACTCAACCAAACCAACCCAACCCTAACCTAAACCCTAAACCAAACACACAACCTAACCCTAACCCTAACCCTAACCCTAACCCTAAACCAAACACTCAACCTAACCCTAAACCAAACACTCAACCTAACCCTAACCCTAAACCAAACACCCAATCTAACCCTAACACTCAACCTAACCCTAAACCAAACAATCAACCTAACCCTAACCCTAAACCACACCCTAACCCTAACCCTAACCCTAGCCACCCTAACCCTAACCCTCACTCCAAAACCATTACCACCAACGACGACCCTAAACCTAACCACTACCGCAAACAAAACCCTAAACCTAGACAAAGGACCAACACAGCAAACACTACAAGAGGAGCCCGCTCAAGAGCCCTTATCCTATATCCCATCTCACAACCACAACCATAGTCCCTAAACCAACAGCACAGACTAGTAAGTCACTAAAAACAAAAACCATACACAATATCCAAAACCCAACATTAAAACTAACCCCTAAACCTAACCCGTTCATCATTAACCAAAACCATACCCCATCCCGCAACCATAGACCTTGAAACCATCCCTGAGGATGAACCCCAACCTACAATGAACTGGAAAAGACATCAAGTACGGGCGTGGGACGGAGGATGAAACAGTTGTTTGCGCCTGAAACGTGTTTGTCATCATTGACATTGCACATTTTTTTCCTAAACCTAACTTATAAGGGCGATCTTCTGTTCTTCCAATGTCCCTCCCAGCTACTTTGATGATTAAATCCATAAAAGGACCAGCAAATTGAACTATAGTTACACTAATTCATTCAAGTTATTGATTTATTGATTGATTGCCTCGTTCATATTGATGGATGTCTCGCTTGTACGTTTCATATGGATTATTATGGAATGTATTTATACCATTATCTTTACCGCATAGCTATTGCTAACTTTGATTGCTTGAGTGAATGCTCCGATCTTATTGATTTATTATTTTAACATATTATCCATTTGGACTAGTATAAAATGTATATATACCAACAGTTTACGTGTATAACTATTGCTAACGTTGATTTATTGATTGATTGATCACCTTTGCATTTGTTGCGAACTTTGATTGATGGATTGTTCACATTTACATTTATCTTATTGATTGATTGCATTGGTATTTAATTGGCTTATCGAGACAAAGACGTGTTTACTTTACCTGTCGACCAATGAACAACGAGCAGAGAGAAAAACATAGCATGCGAAAAACATAGCATGCGATTGGCTAGACGTTCAACCAATCAGCACGCAGCAGAACAAAGACCGGATTTCTCAGCCAATCACAGATCTAGGAATTCATATTGGACTATTATGTCATTGTATATCACGCTTATATGTATATTTTGCAACTCTGTATTCTTTCATTTATGTTTTCGCACCTGAAGAAGTTTAATAAAACGAAACGTCGTGCGTATATTTAAATACAGTGTTTAGCGTGATATTATTTCTAACTTTAACTTTAATTTTACCTAGTATCTAATGATAAAACATGGATACATTCGATAGAGTAAGATACGTTAATCAAAACATGGATACATTCGATAGAGTGAGATACGTTAATCAAAACATGGATAAATTCGATAGAAGTAGATATGATAATCAATACAAGGATTATCAACGCCGTGCCCAACGGCCAAGCCGTCAAACGTTCAACAACGTTATGAGATTTGGCTATAATACTATGGGCTCCGCTTCTAGATATAATTCATGGAGATACTCTGATAGACTGGGTGATCGGAAATACAACTATCTAAGGGATGAGAATATCCGCCGCAATCAGCAGATGAACCAACGAGCAGACAACAATGTAACCAGGTTTGACAACAAAAACGCAAACGTCTACAACAATTACAACAAAACAGACAGACCTGATCAGAAGCGCAGACAAAACCGTTACAACCATCACTACAACCATACGCATCGACCCACGGGACCGATTTCTACTAGGAACAGATTCGCAACCCTGAGTGATGAGGCAATAGAAGAGACATCGGCCGACTACGACTCACGGAACAACCCTGCGAAACCACAAAACCCTCGCAGTGGCAACACTCAGAGCCAAAACCATAACCAAAACCACGAAGCTGCCTTCAAATCCAGCCACCCTGAGTTTGGCCTATTCGTCCACAGATGCCATAAGTTCATGGCTATGCTACACCACGCACAGAATTTTTCGGAGCAACTGCCGAGGAAAATAAACAACAACATTGACAAGCTCTACAACAGTATACACATCCCCACGGATCCATTCTTCCGAACTGAAAACAACTTTCTGGAAGACCTTAGGAATAACTGTAAACGGGATATCATGAAGGCAATCAGGGATCAACTGGACTTCAGATCGACAACTATGCTTCTTCTACTCCCATTAGTGCCCATGGAAGATTTCGAGAGGGCTTGGCCATCGGTCACCGCTAAGCATAAACGAAAATTCGGCAACAAACACGACAGGACGTTGATACAAGAGGCTTACTGTCAGATTAAAGAGGCTCTAACAATAAACAATACGGACACAACTACAATCGCCGTTAACGATGATTATACTACGCAGGAGGACAACATGGACAACAACAACAACATAGCGCTGGAGACAATGGAAGAAAACAACAACCACGAGCACTCTGAAATGACCACTATGAACGAGGAAAGTGACCAGCCCCCCATCTATCCTAAGGCAAAGAGATGCAAATTATCCTCTGTAGACAAATCGAGTGACGCCGTGACAACGGGCAACAACACAACAACATTGACAGAACAACAGAACATTAGAAGAGGATAGCGAAGGCAGCGGATCATGGTTTTACCACCGACTTAAATCACCGTTACACCTAACAAATAGAACAACAACTTCACTGAGCCACCCCAACAACGAAAAGCACGGCGCTACCGATGACGCACACCTCCACCATCGTCCCTCGCCAACGGCACGACCCTGGATAGAGGAGGTTTTTGCCTGAAAGGTGGCAACAGTGACCGCATTGAAAAACTTCTCGAGGCTATGTCCCTCGCGTAGTTGGACAGAAACGACAAAAGAAGTTCGCGCCCTATTCTCAGTATGTAGAAAATTCATACAACCCCGGATGGCACTGACATATATCACCGATGTGTATACGATGCCTGAAACTCAACCACCAATCTAGCGCAAGCCTTTCGCAGTGCCTTCTCCATAGCCCAACCTCTTGCAAAAGACCACCACAACGCTTGTATGGTCGCCCAAGTCAAGATTCTTGAGGACGATTACCCCGGCTAAACCCCGACTTCCTGAGGACGTGACCCCAGCGACAACCCCGGATTCGACGACCATTGACCCCAGTTACTGAGCAGACCTATCAAAACCACAACCCCAAAGAAAAATTATAAACCATTGCTAACGATACATAGCCATCTTCAATAACCACAAAACCCCAACCACACACAGACACCACCAACCCATACCACCCACTCACCAACCAACCCAACCCGAACCTAAACCTAACCAAAACACCCAACCCTCACCCTAACCAACCCTAACCCTGAACATAAACCAACCGCCTAACCCGAGCAAACCCTCAACCTACCCCTAACCCTAAACACAAACACCCCATCTAACCCGAACACTCCAACCTAACCCTAACCAAACAATCAACCTAACCCTAACCCTAAACCAAACCCTAACCCTAACCCTAACCCTAGCCACCCTAACCCTAACCCTCACTCCAAAACCATTACCCCCAACGACGACCCTAAACCTAACCACTACCGCAAACAAAACCCTAAACCTAGACAAAGGACCAACACAGCAAACACTACAAGAGGAGCCCGCTCAAGAGCCCTTATCCTATATCCCATCTCACAACCACAACCATAGTCCCTAAACCAACAGCACAGACTATAAGTCACTATAACAAAACCATACACAATATCCAAAACCCAACCTTAAAAACTAACCCCTAAACCTGACCCGTTCATCATTAACCAAAACCATACCCCATCCCACAACCATAGACCTTAAAACCATCACTAAGGATGAACCCCAATCTACAATGAACTGGAAAAGACATCAAGTACGGGCGTGGGACGGAGGATGAAACAGTTGTTGCGCCTGAAACGTGGTTGTCAGCATTGACTTGCACATTTTGTTCCGAAACCTAACTGATAAGGCGATCTTCTGTTCTGTCCAAGTCCCTCCCACTACTTTTGATGATTAAATCCAGAAAAGGACCCGCAATTGAACTATAGTTACCAACTCATTCATTCAAGTTATGGATTTATTGATTGATTGCCATCGTTCATATTGAGATGTCTCGCGTGTACTTTCAGATGGATTTATTATGGAAATGTATTTATCCATTATCTTCCGCATAGCTATTGCTAACTTTGATTGCTTGAGTGAATGCTCCGATCTTATTGATTTATTATTTTAACATATTATCCATTTGGACTAGTATAAACTGTATATATACCAACAGTTTACGTGTATAACTATTGCTAACGTTGATTTATTGATTGATTGATCACCTTTGCATTTGTTGCGAACTTTGATTGATGGATTGTTCACATTTACATTTATCTTATTGATTGATTGCATTGGTATTTAATTGGCTTATCGAGACAAAGACGTGTTTACTTTACCTGTCGACCAATGAACAACGAGAAGAGAGAAAAACATAGCATGCGAAAAACATAGCATGCGATTGGCTAGACGTTCAACCAATCAGCACGCAGCAGAACAAAGACCGGATTTCTCAGCCAATCACAGATCTAGGAATTCATATTGGACTATTATGTCATTGTATATCACGCTTATATGTATATTTTGCAACTCTGTATTCTTTCATTTATGTTTTCGCACCTGAAGAAGTTTAATAAAACGAAACGTCGTGCGTATATTTAAATACAGTGTTTAGCGTGATATTATTTCTAACTTTAACTTTAATTTTACCTAGTATCTAATGATAAAACATGGATACATTCGATAGAGTAAGATACGTTAATCAAAACATGGATACATTCGATAGAGTGAGATACGTTAATCAAAACATGGATAAATTCGATAGAAGTAGATATGATAATCAATACAAGGATTATCAACGCCGTGCCCAACGGCCAAGCCGTCAAACGTTCAACAACGTTATGAGATTTGGCTATAATACTATGGGCTCCGCTTCTAGATATAATTCATGGAGATACTCTGATAGACTGGGTGATCGGAAATACAACTATCTAAGGGATGAGAATATCCGCCGCAATCAGCAGATGAACCAACGAGCAGACAACAATGTAACCAGGTTTGACAACAAAAACGCAAACGTCTACAACAATTACAACAAAACAGACAGACCGGATCAGAAGCGCAGACAAAACCGTTACAACACCATCACTACAACCTACGCATCGACCCACGGAGGACCGATTCTTCTACTAGGAACGAGATTCGACCCTGAGTTATAGGCATAGAAAAGAGACATCGGCCGATACGACTCACTGGAAACAACCCTGCGAACCCACAAAACCCTCGCAGGGGCAACACTCAGAGCCAAACCATAACAAACCACAAGCTGCCTCAAATCCACCACCCTGATTTTGGCCTATTCGCCACAGAATGCCATAAAGTCTGGCTATGCTTCCCACGCACAGATTTTTCGTAGCACTGCCGGGAAAATACACACAACATTGACAAGCTCTACAACAGTATACCCATCCCCACGGATCCATTCTTCCGAACTGAAAACAACTTTCTGGAAGACCTTAGGAATAACTGTAAACGGGATATCATGAAGGCAATCAGGGATCAACTGGACTTCAGATCGACAACTATGCTTCTTCTACTCCCATTAGTGCCCATGGAAGATTTCGAGAGGGCTTGGCCATCGGGCACCGCTAAGCATAAACGAAAATTCGGCAACAAACACGACAGGACGTTGATACAAGAGGCTTACTGTCAGATTAAAGAGGCTCTAACAATAAACAATACGGACACAACTACAATCGCCGTTAACGATGATTATACTACGCAGGAGGACAACATGGACAACAACAACAACATAGCGCTGGAGACAATGGAAGAAAACAACAACCACGAGCACTCTGAAATGACCACTATGAACGAGGAAAGTGACCAGTCCCCCATCTATCCTAAGGCAAAGAGATGCAAATTATCCTCTGTAGACAAATCGAGTGACGCCGTGACAACGGGCAACAACAACAACAACAGTGACAGAACAACAGAACATGAGAAAGAGGAATACGAAGGCAGCGGTATCATGGTTACCACTGACGTTAAATACACCGGTACACCTAACAAAGAGAACAACAACTTCACTGAAGCCCCCCCAACAACGGAAAAGCACGGCGAGACGATGACGCACACCTCCACCATCGTCCTCGACAACGGCACGACCCTGGATAGAGGGAGGTTTTGCCTGGAAGGGTGGCAACGTGACCTCATTGAAAATAAACTTCGCGAGGCTATTGGCCCTCGCGTAGTTGGACAGAACGACAAAGAAGTTCGCGCCCTATCTCAGGTATGTAGAATATTCAATACAACCCCGGATGGCACTGACATATATAACCAATGTATAGCGATGCTGAACGCAAACTCACCAAATCTGAGCGCAACCTTTCGCAGTGCCTTCTCCATAGCCCAAACCCTTGCAAAAGACCAGCACAACGCTATGTATGGCCGCAAAAGTCAAGATTCTGAGGACGATGACCCCAGCGACAACCCCGATTCTGAGGACGATGACCCCAGCGACAACCCCGATTCTGACGACGATGAACCCCAGGTACTGACAGAACCTATCAAAACCAAAACCCCAAAGAAAAATTATAACCATGCTAACAATACATATCCATCGTCACAACCAACAAAACCCAAACCACACACAGACACAACAAACCCTATACCAACCACTCAACCAAACCAACCCAACCCTAACCTAAACCCTAAACCAAACACACAACCTAACCCTAACCCTAACCCTAACCCTAACCCTAAACCAAACACTCAACCTAACCCTAAACCAAACACTCAACCTAACCCTAACCCTAAACCAAACACCCAATCTAACCCTAACACTCACCCTAACCCTAAACCAAACAATCAACCTAACCCTAACCCTAAACCAAACCCTAACCCTAACCCTAACCCTAGCCACCCTAACCCTAACCCTCACTCCAAAACCATTACCACCAACGACGACCCTAAACCTACCCACTACCGCAAACAAAACCCTAAACCTAGACAAAGGACCAACACAGCAAACACTACAAGAGGAGCCCGCTCAAGAGCCCTTATCCTATATCCCATCTCACAACCACACCCATAGTCCCTAAACCAACAGCACAGACTAGTAAGTCACTAATAACAAAAACCATACACAATATCCAAAACCCAACATTAAAACTAACCCCTAAACCTAACCCGTTCATCATTAACCAAAACCATCCCCCATCCCGCAACCATAGACCTTGAAACCATCACTGAGGATGAACCCCAACCTACAATGAACTGGAAAAGACATCAAGTACGGGCGTGGGACGGAGGATGAAACAGTTGTTTGCGCCTGAAACGTGTTTGTCATCATTGACATTGCACATTTTTTTCCTAAACCTAACTTATAAGGGCGATCTTCTGTTCTTCCAATGTCCCTCCCAGCTACTTTGATGATTAAATCCATAAAAGGACCAGCAAATTGAACTATAGTTACACTAATTCATTCAAGTTATTGATTTATTGATTGATTGCCTCGTTCATATTGATGGATGTCTCGCTTGTACGTTTCATATGGATTATTATGGAATGTATTTATACCATTATCTTTACCGCATAGCTATTGCTAACTTTGATTGCTTGAGTGAATGCTCCGATCTTATTGATTTATTATTTTAACATATTATCCATTTGGACTAGTATAAAATGTATATATACCAACAGTTTACGTGTATAACTATTGCTAACGTTGATTTATTGATTGATTGATCACCTTTGCATTTGTTGCGAACTTTGATTGATGGATTGTTCACATTTACATTTATCTTATTGATTGATTGCATTGGTATTTAATTGGCTTATCGAGACAAAGACGTGTTTACTTTACCTGTCGACCAATGAACAACGAGCAGAGCGAAAAACATAGCATGCGAAAAACATAGCATGCGATTGGCTAGACGTTCAACCAATCAGCACGCAGCAGAACAAAGACCGGATTTCTCAGCCAATCACAGATCTAGGAATTCATATTGGACTATTATGTCATTGTATATCACGCTTATATGTATATTTTGCAACTCTGTATTCTTTCATTTATGTTTTCGCACCTGAAGAAGTTTAATAAAACGAAACGTCGTGCGTATATTTAAATACAGTGTTTAGCGTGATATTATTTCTAACTTTAACTTTAATTTTACCTAGTATCTAATGATAAAACATGGATACATTCGATAGAGTAAGATACGTTAATCAAAACATGGATACATTCGATAGAGTGAGATACGTTAATCAAAACATGGATAAATTCGATAGAAGTAGATATGATAATCAATACAAGGATTATCAACGCCGTGCCCAACGGCCAAGCCGTCAAACGTTCAACAACGTTATGAGATTTGGCTATAATACTATGGGCTCCGCTTCTAGATATAATTCATGGAGATACTCTGATAGACTGGGTGATCGGAAATACAACTATCTAAGGGATGAGAATACCCGCCGCAATCAGCAGATGAACCAACGAGCAGACAACAATGTAACCAGGTTTGACAACAAAAACGCAAACGTCTACAACAATTACAACAAAACAGACAGACCTGATCAGAAGCGCAGACAAAACCGTTACAACCATCACTACAACCATACGCATCGACCCACGGGACCGATTTCTACTAGGAACAGATTCGCAACCCTGAGTGATGAGGCAATAGAAGAGACATCGGCCGACTACGACTCACGGAACAACCCTGCGAAACCACAAAACCCTCGCAGTGTCAACACTCAGAGCCAAAACCATAACCAAAACCACGAAGCTGCCTTCAAATCCAGCCACCCTGAGTTTGGCCTATTCGTCCACAGATGCCATAAGTTCATGGCTATGCTACACCACGCACAGAATTTTTCGGAGCAACTGCCGAGGAAAATAAACAACAACATTGACAAGCTCTACAACAGTATACACATCCCCACGGATCCATTCTTCCGAACTGAAAACAACTTTCTGGAAGACCTTAGGAATAACTGTAAACGGGATATCATGAAGGCAATCAGGGATCAACTGGACTTCAGATCGACAACTATGCTTCTTCTACTCCCATTAGTGCCCATGGAAGATTTCGAGAGGGCTTGGCCATCGGTCACCGCTAAGCATAAACGAAAATTCGGCAACAAACACGACAGGACGTTGATACAAGAGGCTTACTGTCAGATTAAAGAGGCTCTAACAATAAACAATACGGACACAACTACAATCGCCGTTAACGATGATTATACTACGCAGGAGGACAACATGGACAACAACAACAACATAGCGCTGGAGACAATGGAAGAAAACAACAACCACGAGCACTCTGAAATGACCACTATGAACGAGGAAAGTGACCAGTCCCCCATCTATCCTAAGGCAAAGAGATGCAAATCATCCTCTGTAGACAAATCGAGTGACGCCGTGACAACGGGCAACAACAACAACAACAGTGACAGAACAACAGAACATGAGAAAGAGGAATACGAAGGCAGCGGTATCATGGTTACCACTGACGTTAAATACACCGGTACACCTAACAAAGAGAACAACAACTTCACTGAAGCCACCCCAACAACGGAAAAGCACGGCGAGACGAGGACGCACACCTCCACCATCGTCCTCGACAACGGCACGACCCTGGATAGAGGGAGGTTTTGCCTGGAAGGGTGGCAACGTGACCTCATTGAAAATAAACTTCGCGAGGCTATTGGCCCTCGCGTAGTTGGACAGAACGACAAAGAAGTTCGCGCCCTATCTCAGGTATTTAGAATATTCAATACAACCCCGGATGGCACTGACATATATAACCAATGTATAGCGATGCTGAACGCAAACTCACCAAATCTGAGCGCAACCTTTCGCAGTGCCTTCTCCATAGCCCAAACCCTTGCAAAAGACCAGCACAACGCTATGTATGGTCGCAAAAGTCAAGATTCTGAGGACGATGACCCCAGCGACAACCCCGATTCTGAGGACGATGACCCCCGCGACAACCCCGATTCTGACGACGATGAACCCCAGGTACTGACAGAACCTATCAAAACCAAAACCCCAAAGAAAAATTATAACCATGCTAACAATACATATCCATCGTCACAACCAACAAAACCCAAACCACACACAGACACAACAAACCCTATACCAACCACTCAACCAAACCAACCCAACCCTAACCTAAACCCTAAACCAAACACACAACCTAACCCTAACCCTAACCCTAACCCTAACCCTAAACCCAACACTCAACCTAACCCTAAACCAAACACTCAACCTAACCCTAACCCTAAACCAAACACCCAATCTAACCCTAACACTCAACCTAACCCTAAACCAAACAATCAACCTAACCCTAACCCTAAACCAAACCCTAACCCTAACCCTAACCCTAGCCACCCTAACCCTAACCCTCACTCCAAAACCATTACCACCAACGACGACCCTAAACCGAACCACTACCGCAAACAAAACCCTAAACCTAGACAAAGGACCAACACAGCAAACACTACAAGAGGAGCCCGCTCAAGAGCCCTTATCCTATATCCCATCTCACAACCACAACCATAGTCCCCAAACCAACAGCACAGACTAGTAAGTCACTAATAACAAAAACCATACACAATATCCAAAACCCAACATTAAAACTAACCCCTAAACCGAACCCGTTCATCATTAACCAAAACCATACCCCATCCCGCAACCATAGACCTTGAAACCATCACTGAGGATGAACCCCAACCTACAATGAACTGGAAAAGACATCAAGTACGGGCGTGGGACGGAGGATGAAACAGTTGTTTGCGCCTGAAACGTGTTTGTCATCATTGACATTGCACATTTTTTTCCTAAACCTAACTTATAAGGGCGATCTTCTGTTCTTCCAATGTCCCTCCCAGCTACTTTGATGATTAAATCCATAAAAGGACCAGCAAATTGAACTATAGTTACACTAATTCATTCAAGTTATTGATTTATTGATTGATTGCCTCGTTCATATTGATGGATGTCTCGCTTGTACGTTTCATATGGATTATTATGGAATGTATTTATACCATTATCTTTACCGCATAGCTATTGCTAACTTTGATTGCTTGAGTGAATGCTCCGATCTTATTGATTTATTATTTTAACATATTATCCATTTGGACTAGTATAAAATGTATATATACCAACAGTTTACGTGTATAACTATTGCTAACGTTGATTTATTGATTGATTGATCACCTTTGCATTTGTTGCGAACTTTGATTGATGGATTGTTCACATTTACATTTATCTTATTGATTGATTGCATTGGTATTTAATTGGCTTAGCGAGACAAAGACGTGTTTACTTTACCTGTCGACCAATGAACAACGAGCAGAGAGAAAAACATAGCATGCGAAAAACATAGCATGCGATTGGCTAGACGTTCAACCAATCAGCACGCAGCAGAACAAAGACCGGATTTCTCAGCCAATCACAGATCTAGGAATTCATATTGGACTATTATGTCATTGTATATCACGCTTATATGTATATTTTGCAACTCTGTATTCTTTCATTTATGTTTTCGCACCTGAAGAAGTTTAATAAAACGAAACGTCGTGCGTATATTTAAATACAGTGTTTAGCGTGATATTATTTCTAACTTTAACGTTAATTTTACCTAGTATCTAATGATAAAACATGGATACATTCGATAGAGTAAGATACGGTAATCAAAACATGGATACATTCGATAGAGTGAGATACGTTAATCAAAACATGGATAAATTCGATAGAAGTAGATATGATAATCAATACAAGGATAATCAACGCCGTGCCCAACGGCCAAGCCGTCAAACGTTCAACAACGTTATGAGATTTGGCTATAATACTATGGGCTCCGCTTCTAGATATAATTCATGGAGATACTCTGATAGACTGGGTGATCGGAAATACAACTATCTAAGGGATGAGAATATCCGCCGCAATCAGCAGATGAACCAACGAGCAGACAACAATGTAACCAGGTTTGACAACAAAAACGCAAACGACTACAACAATTACAACAAAACAGACAGACCTGATCAGAAGCGCAGACAAAACCGTTACAACCATCACTACAACCATACGCATCGACCCACGGGACCGATTTCTACTAGGAACAGATTCGCACCCCTGAGTGATGAGGCAATAGAAGAGACATCGGCCGACTACGACTCACGGAACAACCCTGCGAAACCACAAAACCCTCGCAGTGGCAACACTCAGAGCCAAAACCATAACCAAAACCACGAAGCTGCCTTCAAATCCAGCCACCCTGAGTTATGTGGCTCTATTCGTCCACAGAGGCCATAATGTCATGGCTATGCTACAACACGCACAGAATTTTCGGCGCACCAACTGCGAGGAAAAAAACAAACAACATTGACAATTAGCCTACAACAGTATACACATCCCCCACGTATTTCATTCTTCCGAACTGAACAAAAACTTTCTGGAAGAACCCTTAGGTAATAACTGTAAACGGGGATATAATGAAGGACAATCAGGGATCAAATGGCCTCTAATCGATAAACTATGCGTCGTCTACTCCATTTACGTGCCCATGGAATGATTTCGAAGAGGGCTTGGCAAATACGGTCCCCGCCTAAGCATAAAACGAAAATTCCGGCCAACATTAACAACCGAAACGCCTTTGGATACAAGGGCTTACTGTCAGATTAAAGAGGCTCTAACAATAAACAATACGGACACAACTACAATCGCCGTTAACGATGATTATACTACGCAGGAGGACAACATGGACAACAACAACAACATAGCGCCGGAGACAATGGAAGAAAACAACAACCACGAGCACTCTGAAATGACCACTATGAACGAGGAAAGTGACCAGTCCCCCATCTATCCTAAGGCAAAGAGATGCAAATTATCCTCTGTAGACAAATCGAGTGACGCCGTGACAACGGGCAACAACAACAACAACAGCGACAGAACAACAGAACATGAGAAAGAGGAATACGAAGGCAGCGGTATCATGGTTACCACTGACGTTAAATACACCGGTACACCTAACAAAGAGAACAACAACTTCACTGAAGCCACCCCAACAACGGAAAAGCACGGCGAGACGATGACGCACACCCCCACCATCGTCCTCGACAACGGCACGACCCTGGATAGATTGGAGCCCGGTTTTGCATGGAAGGGCTGGCAAAGTGACATCATTGAAAAAAAACTTCGCGAGCGGTCTATGGGCCCCACTCGCGTAGTTGGACAGAATCGAAAAAGCAGTTCGGCGCACTATCTCAGGTATTGAGAATATCAATAAACCCGATGGGCACTGACATCTATACTAAAGGTATAGCGAGCTGAAGCCTAAACTCAAAATCTGACGCGCACCATTTTCGCGTGCCTTATCCATAGCAAAACCCTCTGCAAAAGCACCAGCACAAACGCCTGTATGGTCGCAAAGTAAGATTTGAGGAACGATGACCCCAGCCGAAACTCCCGTTTGAGGACGATGACCCCAGCGACAACCCCGATTCTGACGACGATGAACCCCAGGTACTGACAGAACCTATCAAAACCAAAACCCCAAAGAAAAATTATAACCATGCTAACAATACATATCCATCGTCACAACCAACAAAACCCAAACCACACCCAGACACAACAAACCCTATACCAACCACTCAACCAAACCAACCCAACCCTAACCTAAACCCTAAACCAAACACACAACCTAACCCTAACCCTAACCCTAACCCTAACCCTAAACCAAACACTCAACCTAACCCTAAACCAAACACTCAACCTAACCCTAACCCTAAACCAAACACCCAACCTAACCCTAACACTCAACCTAACCCTAAACCAAACAATCAACCTAACCCTAACCCTAAACCAAACCCTAACCCTAACCCTAACCCTAGCCACCCTAACCCTAACCCTCACTCCAAAACCATTACCACCAACGACGACCCTAAACCTAACCACTACCGCAAACAAAACCCTAAACCTAGACAAAGGACCAACACAGCAAACACTACAAGAGGAGCCCGCTCAAGAGCCCTTATCCTATATCCCATCTCACAACCACAACCATAGTCCCTAAACCAACAGCACAGACTAGTAAGTCACTAATAACAAAAACCATACACAATATCCAAAACCCAACATTAAAACTAACCCCTAAAACTAACCCGTTAATCATAATCCACAAACCATACCCCAGCCCGTTAACCATAGACCTTGAACGCCGACGGACTGAACCCCAACTACAATGAGAACTGGAAAGGACTATCAAGGTTACGGGCAGTGGGAGGAGGATGAAAAACAGTTGTTGTTTGCGCAAAACGGTTTGTCACAGCATGTGGACTTGGCACATTTTTTCCTAACCCTAACCCTAACCCTAACCCTAACCCTAACCCGAACCCTAACCTAACCCTAACCCTAACCCTAACCCTAACCCTAACCCTAACCCTAACCCTAACCCTAACCCTAACCCTAACCCGAACCTAACCCTAACCCTAACCCTAACCCTAACCCTAACCCTAACCCTAACCCTAACCCTAACCCTAACCCGAACCCGAACCGTAACCCGAACCCGAACCCTAAACCCTACCTAACCTAAACCCTAAACCTAACCCTAACCCCAACCCTTAAACCTAAACCTAAACCCTAACCCTAACCCCTAACCTAAACCTACTCTCTAACCTTACCCTAAACCCTAACCCTAACCCTAACCCTAACCTAACCAACCCTAACCTAACCATACCCTAACCTAACCCTAACCCTAACTCAACCCTAAACCTACCCACGAAACCCTAACCCTAACCCTAACCTCTTAACACTACCCTAACTAACCTAACCATAACCCTAACCCTAACCCTAACCCAACCCTAACCAACACTAAACCTACCCCTACCCTAAACCTAACCCTAACCCTAACCCTAACCCTAACCCTAACCCTAACCCTAACCCTAACCCTAACCCTAACCCTAACCCTAACCCTAACCCTAACCCTAACCCTAACCCTAACCCTAACCCTAACCTAACCCTAACCCTAACCCTAACCCTAACCCTAACCCTAACCTAACCCTAACCCTAACCCTAACCCTAACCCTAACCCTAACCCTAACCCTAACCCTAACCCTAACCCTAACCCAAAAACCATACACAATATCCAAAATCCCACCTTAAAATGAACCCCTAAACCTAACCCGTTCATCATTTACCAAAACCATACCCCACCCCACAACCATAGTCCTTAAAACCATCACTAAGGATGAACCCCAATCTACAATGGACTGGAAAAGACATCAAGTACGGGTGTGGGACGGAGGATGAAACAGTTGTTTGAGCCTGAAACGTGTGTGTCATCATTGACATTGCACATTTTTTTCCTAAACCTAACCCTAACCCTAACCCTAACTTTAACCTAACCTAACCCTAACCCTAACCCTAACCCTAACCCAAAGCCATACCCCATCCCACAACCATAGACCTTAATACCATCACTAAGGATGAACCCCAATCTACAATGGACTGGAAAAGACATCAAGTACGGGCGTGGGACGGAGGATGAAACAGTTGTTTGCGCCTGAAACGTGTTTGTCATCATTGACATTGCATATTTTTTTCCTAAACCTAACGCTAACCCTAACCCTAACCCCATCAGGTGCGGGCGTGGGACGAAGGATGAAAAGATGTTTGCGCCTGAAACGTGTTTGGCATCATTGACATTACACACTTTTTTCCCTAAACCTAACCTAACCCTAACCCTAACCTTTTTCAAATGTAACGTGGCTTATTTTCCAATATAACGCGACTTTTTTCTTCTACGGATGTAAAGTAAAAGTAAAAAGTTTTACAAAAATTAATTAGTTTCAAGTAAATGTATCGGTTGAGTACTTTTCACCTGTAACGAAGCATTTTTTACTTCGTTTCTTTAGACCTCTTATGATATGTAGCGGTAGCTCTGTTCACATAAAAAGCAAAGCCTAATGGGTTAGCGGGAAGTGGAGTGTGCTTATATTTCCGGCTGGCAATATTCTATATATTTCCATATATTTATTTTGTTTTTCGTCATTTATTAACAGAATGGTGTTTTAAAATGAAATAAAAAATATATTATTTACATTACTTATGAAATGATGACAAACATATGTCTTAATTTACATTTAACTTAACATAATTATACATATCGTACCCATAACATATAGCGATGATAACATGTTGGCAATATAACATAACACGATGCTAAATTATATCAAGGTTTCATGATAACAATCGGTTAATGTGGGCAATATAATATGTGGTCATGATAACGTAACTTTTTTGGTTATGTGTAGTAATGAAAATAATTTATATGATCACGTGATCTGCTAAAGCTTGATTGAAAAAATCAGGCTTAAGTATTGTAACTTCACAGTACAACTTCCCTACCGACAGTTTACCTAACATCCTCAATAAATTTAATATATGTCTATATTGATTATCTAGAGAGGATATATTACATTTTTACGATAAATTACGTTGCAGTTGCCTGCCAAAAAGCAATTAAGTTTATTATTGTACGGTGGCGCCTCCTAGCGAAAGAAGAAATATAAAGTGCGATTTTTCAAAGTAAACACCTTTTATGTAAGGTCTATACAACACTGTATACATGAAAACTACGCCGACCGATCACTTATTCGATTAATAACAATTTTCCATGTACAACTTAGTTTAAAACTTACTCAAATTATGACTAGACTGGTGATACAAGTCTCATGACTTCCGCAGCCATTATAATTAAATAGGTTAAGTTCTAGTTACTAAAATAAGGATCTTTTTTGAAGAATGTTGGCAACCCTGGAGAATTTGCAAGAAGAACGAAGAGAAAGTTTTTGTATTGCATTTATATTTTATATGTTGCTTTAACTTAAGACTTATCTACAGTTGCTCAAACAGGATGAGGAAAATTTGCTGGAATTGCAAAACTTACGTTGCGGTAATGTCTTGTGGCGAATGCAAACTAACTGGCATTGGTATGTAACTTAATTAACCTATATGTGCTTATTTATATGTACATAGGATTATAGGTGTTTGAATGTGTGTTTATATATGTATGTATATGTGTGTATATATATTTATATATGGATGCGTATGTGCATATATGTGTGTGTAAGTTTGTATGCATGTATATATGTATATGTAGGTATGCATGTGTGTGTGTGTGTGCATAGGTTAGGTATTTATGCATAGTACATAACTTAACATAACTTAACTTAACATAATTATACTGGTTAAGGAGGTCACAAAGACCTGTGACCTCCTGTGTGTGTGTGTGTGTGTGTGTATGGGTTAGGTATTTATGCATAGTACATGTGTGTAGGTGTACATGTATAATACTTCAGTATGTGTGCGATAATCGCTGACCTGAGAATCAAATGTAGGACATTCACTGGACTGGTTACACGGAAAATGGTCTAAATTGCTTAACGGTTTAAACATGTGGTAATAAAAGTGATAGATATCGACATAGTTGATCATTTCACTATAATGCGTGTTGACTTTGTTTATGTGTTGGTAATTGTTTTTATTTTTTCTTGTCTTTCTTTTAAAGTGGATAGACATATCAAGTTTTGTAATTTTTTCCTTTACCGTTTTTGTACGTTGAGATATGAAGTTACGACTAGACTGGTGTTACAGATCTTCAAGACTTCCTAAAGCAGTATATTAAAGTAAATTAAGTTAAGATAATGTCGTTGGAATTGA
>CAJHZI010000088.1:0-5000 GCA_905160935.1 Enchytraeus crypticus
TTTCTCTATATTTTTCTCAAGATAGGGACACCAAGCCTGACCATAATATTCAAGTCTGGGTCTAACCAATGCCTTATATAATTTTAATATTATGCCTTTTCTTCTACTTGTCATTTTTCTTCTTATTATACCTATAGGCCTAAGAGCATTTGCACTATTGGCAGCTTTATTACGGTGTACGGACAAAAGCCCTCCCGGACAAAAGCCCCCCCCTGACAAAGCCCCCCGGACAAAAGCCCCCCGGACAAATCCCCCGCCGGGACAAAATGCAATATAAATGCCTATTATGTCTTATTCCAGCATTTACATAAATGCCTGGACATAAATGCACTGCATATAAAGTCCCCCCGTCAGAATTTAGGCTCAAATGTATATACTTTATGTAAGAAATTGTGCGTATTTTCAATCTCGCTCAATAACTGCATGTGTAAGTATTACTAGCATTTATAGAGCCGTGCTGTAGATCAAGTGGTAAACTGATAATGTAGTAAACTTCCATGATATTAGTTATTGGCATAGATGTAGTTGTACTGTCACTAGTGTGTATGTTCGGCCATAGACTCCTATATACTGTCACATACTTTAGTAGTATATAGGAGACTATAGGGCTGAGAGACCGATGTTAAGTGAGTGTGACTAAACATGGGAGAGTGCCAATTTGCCGAGCTAAGCGGGATGAAACTATATTGGGCCATCTAGAGTTTGCGGCTGCATAGGCCTATTGTATCTTGAGAGGTCAACTTATCAACCATCGGTAGATGCTCTGAAAAACGTGCATAAAGGTTTAGCTAATGAGTTAGTTACAATTTAAATTCATAGACAGTAAACCAAGTTCTGCATAATTGCATCATGGATAAATTTATGTTAAGTTAAAGACCAAGAAGCCACGTCTGGTAAGAATTAATGTATTACTAATTTCGAATTTGAATTCTGAAAGTTGTAAATGCAATTTCAAAGTTTCATTCAGAGTTTTGTTAGAAAATCTCGAGGAATTTGCGCAAGGCGTAGCTTCTACCGTGCAGGGCAAGGCCACTGCCAGTGGATCGATTTTTGAAAGGTAAAAGCTGGTAAAGCTAATGTTAACGTCAGTTTCTTCACTCTAAAGCGATGTCAGTGACGGGCTAGCCCAGGATTTGAACCCCTCACATACTGATCCGCGGTCGAGTGCCTTACCGGCATCGCCCCTGGCTTCAGCCAGTAGTTGTAGGCCTTTGTGTATTCTAGTGAAACTAAGTTCCTTCCCCCCCCCCCCCCCCCAACCACTGCTCTTACATACATATTTATACATAGAAATTTTCATAAAAACAATGAAACTATAGTGTAATTTTTTAACGGCGGGCCTAACGGGAGTGAGGCTTCTGCCCCCCCGTGGATACGCCAATGATTGTGTCCCCCCAGATTTTCGGTCGTGTTTACGCCTATGGATGATGCACGCAATTAACTACCTCCAGCTCTGATTATCCGCTGTAGCGAAGGTCAAATTATGACGCATCAGCCTATCAGGTTCAGTTTTCCAAATAATAAAGGAACGTTTGCGATTGGCCAAATTCTCTGTAGCCAATATGTATTACCGTTTCGAAAGCTCATGCCGAAATTCTTTTTGTTGAGAATATTTAAGTAGGCCCTATTAAATTCAATACACTATAAGAGCAAAAACTCCAATGTTAACAAATGTCTCCTCTATTATCTATTATGTGTTTATCAATAACATAATATGTTATGTGTATATCTATGACATCCGGGAGGGCTTTTGTCCGCGGGGCTTTTGTCCGGGGGGGGCTTTTGTCCGGGGAGGCTTTTGTCCGGGGAGGGCTTTTGTCCGGGGGGGGCCTTTGTCCGGGGGGCTTTTGTCCGGGAACCCTTTATTACATTGCTCACTAAATGTTAATGAATTATCCACTATTAAACTTACACCTAAGTCTCTTTCAGAAGTAGTATTTTTCAGTATTTTATTATTTAAAATAATATATTTTGTATTTAAGCTCTTTTTACCTATATACATTATATTACACCTATCGCTGTTAAATTCCATCTGCCATTTTATAGACCAATTTTGTAGTCTTAGAGTGCATAGGTTTTGATAGTTACACGTAAGTAGATTTTATATAGTTTATTTATCTTTTTGTGTAAAATGGCTATTGTCTTTTGCTGTGATGTTTGGTATGTGTGGTTTTGAGGATGTGTAGGCCTAGGTCTGGTGTAATTTGAAAAGTATAAGCATACTGAGTAGTATTAGTACCTGTTACTGTACAGGTTATTAGTACATATGTGCTGGTAGACTGTATTAGTACATGTTATTAACTTACTATGTTTAATATGTTATGCTACGCCAGATGTGTAGGTAATTTTTATTTAATTTTGTATGCTTCTCAAATAAGCAGTTTTGCTTTCTGACCCAGTGTTGTTATGTTATTTCTAATAAGATTTTTGATGCATTCTATATTAAACTTATGGTTCTGGGGTCCGAACATTCCGCTGAATTGTCTTTTTTAGGAATAGGGATAATTTCTGATCTAGTAAAATCCTCTGGCTACATGCCGGTATTATAAACATCCATACATAGGCCTACATGTACATGTACATATAGATTCACAAGTTTTTTCAGTGTTTCTCCTTCTACAACTTTTAGGAATTTTGCTGGCACGCTATCAATTCCTGCTGTTTTTCCTACCCTTCATTTCATTTCTTCATTGAAACCTCAATTAACACTCGCAATGAAGAAATCGAGCGTTGAGTGTTAATTTCACGTAACTTACTAATTTTTCTATTAGAAGAGCTATGTAACATGTATATAGCATGTAGCATGTGTAGATCTATCTGTCATTGTGCATGTGTACTGGACTTTAAATATCGATGTCTTACTTTATTTATTACTTTAGTGAAATGGACTACATAGTCTACATTAACATCTGAAATAAATGAGTGATTACGATGATGACTATGGGAAACATAAGTGATCATTGCAGCGTTGCAATCTTGAGATAATCTCCCAAACCACGAATCATGTCCATCAATTTCACAGGTTTCATGTAGGCCTACGATATTTACGACTATAAAGGTTTTGACAAAACAACATTTGTACCTGAATGTAGTCCTCACGTATGGCAAGTGCAGTTAACGGTTGATCTATTCTTCAGCGTTTGGGCCATTAACCAAGAAAATTAAAATTTAAAAAATCTACTTAAGAACGTTATAACATGTTATTATAGAGGCCTATACATATACATATATATTATATATATATATATATATATATATATATATATATATAGTCTATATATAGACTTATATATATACTAATATACTATGTATATATAGTATATGTATATATATATATATATATATATATATATATATATATATACTATGTATATATATATATATATATACATCTCTTACATCCTCTCTCTATGTATATATAAATATATATATATATATATATATATATATATATATATATATATATATATATATATTAGGGATTATTCTGAGAAAAATATATTACCTAGACCAGCATAGATGGGCGGAAATAAAATGAATTTATGATTTAAGTTTTTAGTTTTCTTTTCAAATTGACAGCTGCACGTTTTTCAATAATTTTAGATGAGGTAAGAATTAAGAACTCCCTTTAAGAATTCATATATGTTTACTTTTGACCTTCACGCATCTTAGGCGACTGTCGACCATTTGTGAGGAAATTAGCGCTATATTCATTTTGACTGAATACGCATTAGAGGCGACAGCACGCCAACCAGTATAGTGCATGCGAAATGTGATATACTATATTGCCATACAATATCTCTTGGCTCAAAGGAACTGTGAGTATAAGAATTAAATTCAACTTGTTTTATACTGATTATTATCGCCAACTGAAGTATTTTTTAAATCATCACTTTATTCACCTTATTATCTTCACTTAATATACATTGTAAATTACAATTTCTATTGTTTTGCTTTTTATGGTTTTTTTTAATTTTTCGTTTATTCTTCATCGGGACTAAGTGTATTACCACAATTTTCGATTGAAAATTTTCGATTACACCTCCACAATTTTGCACAACTCCCTCCTCCTCTCGTTTCACTCTCCCAACCCAACTACATAACATATAACAGTATATAACGACAATTACAGTGCCACTGTCGTCCTTGAAAACACAGAACACTATTTAGACTATTGGGACAAATCCAAGCCGGTGAACGAAAAGAAGATCAAAAACGGTGCAAAATCCAAGATCCATAAAATCAGTCCAAAGACAAAAGGAGTTCATGAAAAGGTGGTTTTATAGCGTTCACTACAGTGGCAGATAAAGTTTATAGGTTGCCGTGCCTCCACCTGCACAATTTTAACAAATGCTTTGAGGGGCCAACTATATTTTGACCAGTGTCCATATATGTTGCTTACGCTCACGCCTTCACGGGGCAGTAGTGCAACCAGAATAAATGCTAGGGTGGACTCAACATATTTAACTACTGCCATCGGCACCTAGAGTAGCCTAGGGTCACACTGAACCCTATCCCGCTGGCCTACTACTCCCCATACTGCTACTACATTCAGGGATATAAAAACGATTTTGTGCTAAGCATTTTTTTGAAGTGGCGCGGGAAAAGTATGGCGGTGAAGTTGGGCCTCGCCCGAAGGGGAAATTTGTGAAAAAGCCAGTGAACTTTCTGAGCATAGAGTACAGGATATAGTTGTTTATTTGTCTTTTTTAATTTGTTATTTCTAAGCGTTTTCAATTATATTACCTTCACATCAGCTCAGTAAGCTTCACATCTTCCCCGTGCTGTGTCTGTGTTGTTTTAAGAATTGACCGACTGGTGACTGCACATGTCGTAGAATGCGACTAAAGCACTAAGATACATACCAACGTCAAAAAGGGCATTCGGTTGGTGAGCGCCTAGGCTCCAGAAATTGCTACAGAATTTAAACGAATGAAAAGGCCTCAAATAGGAGATTGACTGATGATATGATATACATGTAGGACAGAGAGGATTTGACA
>CAJHZI010000088.1:7500-10520 GCA_905160935.1 Enchytraeus crypticus
AGTTTGTTGGTAGTGGCCAATATCGCTCTTCTGAACTACGCCTTCTGAACGTCGGAGTCATATTTGATTTTTTTTAAACCGTGACTTTAAATCTCATATCTCTTAAGTTTTGTCGCGCTTCTTTTTCAGATTCGTAAGATTAGGCAAATACGTCCACCCCTTACTAGAAATTCAGCTATTATTCTTGCAAATTTTATAGTTCATTCAAAGCTTGATTATTGCAATTCATTTTTATATGGATTGCTTTCGCTCAATCGTTTGCAGCACGTCCCAAATTCTCTCGCACGTGTTGTTTGCAAATCCTCTAAACTTCAATCTCGCTCTCTTTCTCTTCTTCACAAACTTCGCTGGTTCGCTGTTAATCAACGCATAAAATATTAAATAGCAATTTTATTTTTTAAAACTCGGAGATTTGGCAAGCCTTCTTACTTATCTGAAATTATTCTTCCCTATCGTCCCTCACGTGCATTTTCGTTCCACTTATGCCAATCTTCTCTTTGTTCCAAATATTCTCACATCATTGTGCAGACGTTCATTTTCTTTTACACACCCACAATCTGGTACTCTTCACCTCTTTGTCTTTGCTCATGCTAATTTCTTTCTATTTTATGTAGTATGCTAAGACTTAACCACGGTAGACATAATCGATCTACCCTGACCAATTTTGATCACCGGACCGGCTTTCGTTTAGATCATTATTTCTCTTCAGCATAGTTCTTCTGCAGATTGGTTTGGGTGAATCGATCTATAGTGGCATGTGCAGTTGGGGACGTCCCTAACGTCGTACTTGGATGAGGAAACGGAGGCTAAACCTTTATTATTATTATTATTATGTATATCTGTATGTATATATGTACACGTATGTATGTATTTGTATTTATGTATGTGTGCTCGATGTTGTCATGGACAACAGTAGCACTCTAACCGTATTGTTGTTGTGTATGTGTGCTTGTGCGTGTGAGGGCTTGTGGACCCACCGTCCCCAGAAAAATAGCCACGTCCCTGACCAAAGACCAAACTACTAACAACTACCAAAGCAATAGGTAATGCACTAAGAGAGAGAGAGAGTGAGAGAGAGAGAGCGCGAACTAGAAAGAGAGTGAGAGAGTGTGTTTGTGAGAGAGATAGAAGTGTTGATCTACTGTAGTATCTTCTGCCTTGTGATTCACGTATGATACGGTTTCACGCACTAATAAAGCAGATGTAGAGGTTCTACGAAAACACATAGTAAGACTACACAATTTGTCTTAAAATGGCAGATGGAATTTAACATCCATAAATGTAATACAGTGCATATGGATAAAAAGAGCTTAAGTACGGAATGCATTTTAAATAATGAAATACTGAAAAATACTACTTCTAAGAGAGACTAAGGTGTAATACATTGAAATTTAGCGAGCAAAGTAATAAAGTTGCCAATAATGCATGCAAATGCCGTTATAAGTAGGCCTATAATAAAAAGAACAATGCCAAGCAGAAGAAAAAACATTATATTAAAGTTATATAACACATTGGTTTGACCCAAACTTGAACATTGTAACAACAGCAACAATACGATTAGAGTGCTACTGTTGTCCATGACAACATTGAGCACTGTGATACCAAATTAAAGCCGATGAGCAGAGTGAGGGGTCCATAAACGGTGCAAGCCAAAATCCGGGTGGTCAGTCCAAGGAAGGGTACTAACGGAAAGGAGGTTAACATGTTGGTCTCAGTTCGTGGACGTTTGGTGGATATGAAAAGTCGAAGAAAAAAGATTTCAATCGCCTATGAAACTGTTCGTGGAGTAGGAAAGGCTGATCAGGAATAGATGAGGGGGTGCGCAGAATGGAAGGAAGAGAATTCCAGATCTGCGGGGCAGCATGCTGGAAGGAGCGCCTAGATAGCTTGCTACGTGAAGGAAGGCTTGGTCTCTCAAGAGTAACTAACTTAGAGGACCTGGTGGGCCTGGAGATAGGTTGTCCCACTTGTAGTAAGTGGAACATGTAACTATTACCAGGAGTGGTAATAGAATTATAAGTTAGAGAAACTGTCTTGTATAAAATGCGTTCTCTAACTTTGAGCCAGTGTAAGGACTTGAGGATTGGAGTAACACGAGAATATTTGGAGCTACGAAAGACTGCACGTGCAAGGGAATTCTGGATGAACTGTAACCTATCAATCTCGCAACTGGGAAGATTTAGAAATAGGGAGTTACAGTAATCCAGTTTCGATTGCACGAGAGCAGCGCCAATTGTAGTGGCAGTCTCGAGAGAAAGAAATGGTCTTATTCGACTAAGATCGCGAATATGAAAGAAACATGCCTGTGACGTTTTAGTGATATGTTCGTGGAATGAGAGGTGGCGATCAAGGACAACACCAAGATTCTTCACAGAAGAAACCGGTGTTACTGAAACATCAGAAGAGAGAGCCAGGGACACCTCGTTCAAATTTGAAAGTTGCTGAGGTGTTCCAAATAGCACGAACTCAGTCTTGGATGGATTGAGTGCCAAGAAATTGGCAGACATCCAGGAAGATATCTCCAGAAAGGATTGCTGTAGACAAGCCTTAGCATCAGGATAGGAGTGGGGGGTGAAGCATGTGTACAGCTGAGTGTCATCAGCGAAAAGTTGATGGTCTAATGAATGTGAAGAGATTAAGGAGCTTAGTGGAGTAGTGTATAAATTAAAGAGGATAGGACCAAGTACAGAGTCCTGAGGCACACCGTACTTGAGGATGGAAGGCGGAGAGGAATACTCTTAAACTTTGACGCTAAGAGTACGGTCGGTGAGATATGAAGTAAACCAAGCAAGTGCATTGCCGTGGATACCAAACCATGAGGAAAAACGTTGTTGGAGGATTTGGTGATCGATGGTGTCGAAAGCAGCAGACAGATCGAGAGTACAAAGTCCAGTGACACGTTGAGTGCACATGGCTTTAGTAATAGTGTTACAGATAGAAAGAAGAACAGTTTCAGGAGAGCGATGTTGGGTGTAAGCAGATCGGTGATTGTTGAAGAGGTCGTTGGACTTAAGATAGGT
>CAJHZI010000089.1:0-122500 GCA_905160935.1 Enchytraeus crypticus
TTTCACTGCAGTTCCCAAATAAAATTTTAATTTGTTCCAAATATCTATTATAACGTAATGTATATAATAGATATTTGCTATAATAGTAATTTTATTATAGTTGTGTATTAGATTCGCCTGAAGCCTGAAGTTGATTTTGACATGATTTAATTTCGTTTGCAAGCTCGCAGCTTTTACAGCCTTTTCTTACGGCTGTTTGCCGCTCAGTCAGTACGCATTGTCAATCTTTCTTTTGTTAGTTTTCTTCACTTAACGCACTTGTTTTCAGTTTTATTAGACAAACTTTATATGGAATGTATTGAATAATATTTAAAGTTGTTAAGCTAATTAAGTTTGGACAATTCTAATAAATGGAATAGATAGGAAATTTTGCTAGATATAATCTCTCTGTTTCTGACTATTAACTTACCACTGACTAAATAACCTAATTTTTCTGCAATTGAAACCATAAAACTTTATTACTTGTCTTAGCCGCTACTGGCTATAAAATGTAATTGGTGGAAAAATAAAATTATTGTTTGTTCGTTGTATATGTTAAACGATTACTGAGTATATAGACTTCGTCCAAAAAATTGACCCCCTACAGAAAATTTTCTATAATTTTGATATCTGATGTCTCTTTATCATGCAAATTTAAGCGATTTTTCATAGTCCAATTCTCTTCATGGTCTATTTCTTAATACAGTCTGTATATATATATATATATATATATATATATATATATATATATATATATATATATATATATATATATATATATGTTTATTTATTTATAACATTTAATTTTCACTTTTGTAGATGTCAGAACATTCTTCTACAATTTGTTTGGACTCTGTATTCTCGTGTAGTTCTCTTCAGGACTGTCTGCTAGTAAAGAATGATGACAAAATCGAAATATATGCCTGGGGGTCGTGGAGTTAGCGGATCACAGAGGTCCTCCTCTGACGAAGCCACCACCTGCTGTCTAGGATTTAGTCTTTTCCGTAAGAAACCTCTTCCACCAACTGACTGCTACATCCCCACGGATAAATGTAAAACTGATTTAGGTCAGGAATTCATCCCCCCTGAGGTCCATCCCACCCAGGCCACGCTAGGCCCCCCTCTCGTGGAAGAGCCCCCTCCCTCGTATAGCCCCCCGGAGAATGAAATGTTGCATTTTGAGGGGTCGACAGTTGTAGCGGGGGCGGTTGGCGGGGCTGACCCCCGCACCGAGGCGATGCAGAAGAGAAGCGCCAAGGAGTTGATAGTGCAGGAGATGTGGGCACAGCAGGCCCTGAAGCCCCCTTCAAAACATGGGCCCCCTAGAACTCAAGCCCCGGCCAATAGGATCGTTCATATCACAGATCATTATAATGGAGTGACATATCGGCGAGGTAAACTGCTGGGAAAGGTAAGTTGAGTTTGGTGACTCATATTACAATTTTTGGTGCGTTTGGTGAATATTGTTATATAACTGGGTTATTCTGTAGTGGGTACTAGTGTTGTATAACTAGGGTGTAGTGGGTACTAGTGTTATATAACTGGGATGTAGTGGGTACTAGTGTTGTATAACTGATGTTATATAACAAATAGTATTATATATATATATATATATATATACTGCATTAAATAGTACAATTTACCAGCTTCATATGAGTTGAGCAAGCAAAGCACAGTTTTGCTAAAGCCTTTTCATAAATACAAAATTAAAATCTTTGAACATCTTTCAATTGTATCGATATTGATAGACTTCCTGTTGGCTCTTCTTGTTTTTTCTGTATATCTCGATGTTTGTGCTCTTCTTGTTTTTTCGATTAATTATTGATTTCAGCAATTTATAACTTGCTCGGTAGCTGTTGCGTGTCCTAGGCGTAAATTTAGTAATGTTTAATTACCTGAGGTTTGATAAATAGTCCTACGATTCAATCAAAAAAACGTGTATGAAACTCAAACCGGTTACTCGAGATATTCAAGTTTAAAAGAGCCGAGAGAGAGAGAGAGAGAAAGAGAAAGAGAGAGAGAGAGAAAATACTTTAATATTAGTAAACAACTTTAATAGTAGTATTGCTTAAAATTGTTTTATAGCAACAAAATTCATTAAAATTTTAATTTTAATGAATCTATGATCGATCGATTGATGATAGCTTAATCAGTTGTTGTGGATAAGCTGCTTTAGTCGCCTCTTTCGACTGGTAGCGGAAGTTGCGTAGTCGTCACGTCGCTTGATAACTGTTATAAGCCTGAATGACTAATACGAAAAACTTGCTGAATAATTAGTTAATGATAAATTGAAGATCCGCCGATAATTTAATAATATCATCTCCCTGACATCCAATCAGAGGCTAGTGTCCACTTCCTATATTGTAACCTAATTAGTGGACGTGAATTTTCCGATAGAGTAGTTAAACAAACCGATTAGATCAATACTCTACTACATTTATAACTAATAAGTTTAAGATAGCTATGGGAACAATATTACAAAGACAAACGTCTGTTAGATGGTGGAATGCATGGGATGCTGGATGATTTGATAACAAATTTATATACATGTATAACGCCGAAAAGGAAGGCTGATGATAGATTTGGTTGGAAGAATTATATGCCATAGATCTCCCGTTAGATAGTGCACTCTCTCTCTCTCTCTCTCTTAATGCACTGCCTACTGGCAGGTTCATGGTATGTAACGCCTCCACTCTTCTCTGTCTTCGACCTTCCTCTTCATTTCCACATGTGAGTGGATCTTTAAATCATCTAACACACCCAATCTCTGCCTGCCTCTGCCTCTTTTTCCTTCCATTCTACCTTCTAGGACCTCTGTTAATAGTCCTTCCCCCTTAGAATGTGTCCTATCCAACTCTTTTAGGCAGTGCACTAAAAGAAGAAAAAGATGTTAGGTATCAAATAAATTTTGCTGAGGTGATGTGTATGACTTTGTGATGGATCGAGGTCACTGGAGGAAGGGGGTTGGAGCGATCACTCATTTTTTGTGGGTGTAACGTCAAGGTCAAAAGCCTGAAAGGCTTCTCTTCAAGACGTCAGGTGTACCGGTGAACCGTAGTACTCCTGAAATCCTTTAATCGCCGTGGTTGATGAGAAGGACCATCCAAGGCAGCAGTCAGACTGGACAGAGTGATGATCCAAATGGGTTGAACCTTGCTCCAAACGGTCCTCCCTAGACCAGAGTGATCCGTGCTCCAAACGTATCGACGAGCCTTTTGTAATTTGACACTCTAGTGTCCACTAAGTTACGCCTTATATATAGCTCGAGGAAGATTGGATCACTAATAAAACTTGTAGCCTGTGTTTTAAATAGAGGAAAGACTTACACTGTTTTGATCTCGCTTTCTCATGTGGTCTCTGAGTACTCAGTCGTCATCGTGTGGTGCTGTGGCCTGTTTGTGTAGAATCTTCAAGAGACGTCCCTGACATTGTCTTATGGTGAGGAACCGGACGTTAAATTCTTATTGATTGATTGATTGAAAGAGAACACTGAAAACATTATTATTCAGATCTTGTGTTGGTGAAACTCAAACTGCAGCATACATCAGCCCTTCAACATTACATTTGACGCAAATGACGAATCTCGTAGTTCAACATTAACTCAAACATTTACTGATTTAGTTGAACTTGGTCTTGTTCTTTTTATCAGTTTCTAGGCGACGGTGGACAGACTTTGAACATTTTCTCTACTTGATATTTGCATATGAACATTTGATATTTGACTTTGAACATTTTCTCTACTTGATATTTGAATATGCTAGTTTCGTCGAACGCGGAATTGATCACAAATAAAACTGATCAATTAATATTAAATTAAACACATTATCGCAGACGAAATAAAGTTTTTCTATTTAAAAACATGTAGCGTTCGCTTTCGGACGTACTACAAAATTTCATTAAGTAAAAAGACTCATAAACATACATCGTAAAGTCATTGACATATATAGCGCAATATTATATTACTTATCAATTGCATGTAGGGCCTAGCATATCAGGATGTTCTATGGTTCATAACATTAATTCTTCGTAACATAGCATTAATTAATAAGTCTGTTATATCAATACGTTATATCAATATGTTATATTAATAAATATTAGTGAACTAATAAAATTGGAGACTTTGCGCTACAGTCGGTGTTAATAAAGCACGTTCATGTACAGCTGCTTTGTTGAGAGACGCTTGTTGTACTTTGGTCGACATCCTGTCGCCTGACCGGTAATTGAATTGCGAAACCTGTTTCTAAGCGATGGCGCCCTCTCACTTTGACGGGGGACGTACCCCCCATGATCCCCTTATCACATTAGAAATCTTGGGCCTTGGATTGATATTTGGAACATGCTCCCAGACGAGATTGTTGAGGCAGAATAAATACTGCAGTTTAAATACCTTTATTATAGATGGATGAAGTTTTGTATAAATTGATCCAAATAAGTGAATAAGTGGATATTTCACTGGTATTCAATGTACAGAGACGTGACTTGCAAAATTTCTTATATAAATAGGTCTATTTCGTTGATAAGTAATTACTTATTAACTTATTGTATTTGTACAATAAGTTAATAAGTAATTACTTATCAATGAAATAGACCTATTTATATAAGAAATTTTGCAAGTCACGTCTCTGTACATTGAATGTACGATTATCATTCTTTATCTAACTGAAGTGTGTATTTGCAGTAGTTAAGTGTATTTAATGGATGTGAAACAAGGATTTAAAGCTTTGTGACGCAGTACTGTTATTCTATGTTATGTTATATTTTGTTATATTGTGTAATGTTATGTTTAGTTATGCTATATTATGTTAATCGGTAGGATGACAAATGTAGACACTGTATTTTGGTTATGACATTTATATTAAAACATGCTGAAATTTGCTATCTATCGTTTATTCAGTTGCTTTAAAATGTTTGCATAGCGATTCCAATTTTCCAAAGAGAAGTTAAATCTTATTTGTTTGCAGTTTTTAAGATTGTAGATTATAATTGATTTCGGTATTGCAATTTAATTCAATAAGAACTTGAATAAATGTAAATTGTTAGCGGTTTATAGAACAGCTTATCCAAGTATTTAAATTGTTTCTGATATGTAGGATCTGGTTTGTATTTCTCGTGGTCCGTATAATTTAAATTCTGTGAGAATTTGCCATATTAGCCTGTGGACTGTAGACGATTAAGTTGATAATTGATATATAATAATTTTTTAAATATATTCTCCACTACGCTTTTTGCATAACAGTATGGTTTATTGCCGAGGGTGAATTTTTTTGACAGAATATCCTGTTAAACTATTTACACTCAAGTCGCTCAACATGTAAAATTCATGCAGTTAATCAGTTATGTGTGTAGATTCATCGGGTATGTGTGATTATGTTATTGATGTGCATGTTACATGTGACTGTGTTAGTACGTATGTGTGATGGGTGTAACTGTGTTAATATAGTGTCTGTTACGTGTTATGTGTTAGTATATGTGTGTGTTATGTGTGATTGTGTCAGTATATGTGTGTGATGTGTGGGACTGTTTCAGTACACGTGCATGTTTTATATTGTGTAAACAGTTGAGGTAAATATGTTTTGTTATGATCACTAAATATTGATAAGGGCATGTAATTAATTTATGTCTATCATTTGACTGTATTTAATTAAAGGAATATATTGTAAACAATTATTAACTATAGCATCTTTAATACTTTTAGCAGTGATTTGGTAAATTTTGCTATTCAAATCAATGATTGCCGAAATTAAATTATAGGAACAAAAAAACGATATCTAATTTGACAAAGGTTTTTCATCCTGTACAAAGTTTGCTATCAGTTAATATTTAAACATAAACGCCTCTCAATTTGAAATAGTTCTCATCATAATAGTCCCAAGCTTTATAATGCGCTAGGCCTTTCTGCTATGTTGTACTAGACAGGCCTATAATGTGGTAGGCCTTTCTGCTATGTTGTACTAGACAGGCCTATAATGTGGTAGGCCTTTCTGCTATGTTGTACTAGACAGGCCTATAATGTGGTAGGCCTTTCTGCTATGTTGTACTAGACAGGCCTATAATGCGCTAGGCCTTTCTGCTATGTTGTACTAGACAGGCCTATAATGTGGTAGGCCTTTCTGCTATGTTGTACTAGACAGGCGTATAATGTGGTAGGCCTTTCTGCTATGTTGTACTAGGCAGGCCTATAATGTGGTAGGCCTTTCTGCTATGTTGTACTAGACAGGCCTATAATGTGGTAGGCCTTTCTGCTATGTTGTACTAGACAGGCCTATAATGTGGTAGGCCTTTCTGCTATGTTGTACTAGACAGGCCTATAATGCGCTAGGCCTTTCTGCTATGTTGTACTAGACAGGCCTATAATGTGGTAGGCCTTTCTGCTATGTTGTACTAGACAGGCGTATAATGTGGTAGGCCTTTCTGCTATGTTGTACTAGGCAGGCCTATAATGTGGTAGGCCTTTCTGCTATATTGTACTAGACAGGCCTATACAGTTCTCTGTCATTACAACATGTGTGGACTGTTTATTACTTGATCAGTTCATCATACCCGTCTGATACACCTGTACGGAGTATACATTCAGCAAGTCTATAACTAATTAGTCGTCATCATCTTCCCTTGACAAGCGTCGGAATTAGACATATTTGTAGCAGTTCTGGAACCTAGGCGCTCACCAACCGAATATCCTTTCAGACTTTGGTTTGATCTTAGTGCTTTGTCGCCTTATACGACACGTGCAGTCCACGGTTGGTCTATTCTTGACCAACCGGGACCTAACGCGGGTCTGCAAGGCAAGAGACGTCCCTGACATTGCCATATGGCGAGGAACCGGACGTTAATTTCTTATTGATTGATTGATTAAATTTAAATAACTATTTATATACTCGATATCACAGACGATGGAAGCACTCGTGAAGAGTTGCTGGTGTTGACGATTTTGAGACCGATTTCATGTTAATTAACCCGTTGAATGCAGAGTTCATAGTGGCTGGACTTACATGTATGCGTGGCTGTTGAAAAGTATCGCGTTAGCTTTTACGACTTTTCTGATAAATTAATTCATAGCCTTCCAGCTATGCAGCGCTAAGAATCGTTGGGCCTCAGTTATTTGATTTGTCAATACAGTAAAAATGTCAGATAATTTCTCAAGGAGTTGTGTTCATATGATTGATCCGTGGCCTCTTAAAATGCAATAAATCTTTTGTATCGTAGACTCTAATACGTAAATGCCAATACACAGCTTTTGTGAGAGCATCAATACGTTAGTCGATGGAGTGCTCTTCTATTAGCGTCTATTCAGACTTTGAGTGGGCAGAGTGTCCCTTGGATCAGCTATTTCTTTCTAAGTTCTGGCTATCCATATGTTGGATGTGCACCGTTTATTGATCTCTAATCAAGCATTCACCAGTCAATCAGTCATTAACAATCAATCACTAGTTAATCGCAATATTGCCTTCAGTAGAGGATAAAGCGTCGTGTAGCGTTGAGAGGCAATAGCCTAAATTTTATTTAATAAGTCGCACTCGATATTGTCACGAAGGACCCAGCATCCTGGTTATTGTTTTCATTCATCAATGACTGAATTTACTCTTTTGTCATGAGGTATTTCATACTTTTCCTTTTCTGACTAAGCACCCCGTAAGAACAGAACTGATGCATCCGAACCACTAATTAATTGTCGTGTTTCGTGTTTTAAGTAGTTTTTCTTTAATTAAATCGTGGTTGCAGCAACTGTATAAAGATTTTAATTGTCGCTGAATGGAGTAGTCAAACAGTACACCTTTCTATCTCGACCCACCAATAGATGTTAGCGGACCGTTGAAACATTTCTAGATTTTCGTCTGTGGTTATGTATGTCATTGGATAGCACTTGATGTTGTCATGGACGACAGTAGCACTCTAATTGTTACTATATCATTGGAGATCGTAAAGTTTGACCACCATGACGTTACGATGATGATGTATAATTTAATCGCGTTGTATGAATTGTCGTTTCCTCATGAAGCGTTAGGCGTGGAGATCGTAAATGTGTTAACATGTGTTGTGTGTAGATTTCCCAAAAGCAATTAATATCATAAATTAGTTAACTTCCTCGTCTATATTGTTCAGGCTAAACAGATCTGCTGCTGCTTACATGATGTGCTTATGGCTATTGGAGAATTTTCATTAATAATAGTTCCCCGTGATGTGTCCGGGTTGTTTAAAGAATTGACCAACCGGTGACTGCACGTGTCGTAGAAGGCGACTAAAGCACTAAGGTCCATACCAACGACAGATAGGGCATTCGGTTGATGAGTTCCAAGGCTCCAGAAATTGCCACAAGATTTTCTAAAACGAATGGAAGAGACTTTGATATGGTATGGGACAAAGAGGAGTGGAGAAGGTCCATTCGTATCCCGACCCTAGTTAAACTGAGATTAATGGGAGGAAGAAGAAGATAGCAATAATAGTAACTCGAATTACAGTGAAGTGATTAACCATGTTGATGTCTAGCACTTTTAATACCTCATGTGCAAACCTTTAGACAACTTGGTCCATATTCCGTGCAACCAGTCCTGTGAATTTCCGAGATTACTTTCAGATCAGCACGGCCGAGAATCGAACGCACAAGAGTTCAGTTCACCTCAGGAACAGCCAATAAAAACATTATGACATTACCTGAAGCCTCTAACCACTGAGCTATTGAGACATAGTTAATATGCAGTGCATAGTTTATGATGCATTTGAGTGACATGGTGGGCTTTTGATTAAGGATAGTTTGTTTGTAGAAAGTTTATGATTTTAATTCTAATATCTCCGACAGTTAAGTAGGCTAGCAGCCGGTTTCTCTTATCCCTTTATCTCTACTAGAATTAATAATAATAATAAATCAAATCCATGATGATTAAAAGTTTTCGTGATGATGAACGAAGAGCACATCCCTGAATCAAAGCCCTGATGATGATGTTGTTGCTTCTGGAGATTTATAATAGATATATTTTAAAGAGTTCATAAATAATTAAACATAATAATAATAATAATAATAATAATAATAATAATAATAATAATAATAATAATAATAATAATAATAATAATAAAGATTTATGTCAGTTTCCTCATCCAGGGATGATGTCAGTGGCGTCAGTAGTCGATGTACTACTATGTATATTTATTAGAAACCGCAGTTCATTATAGTCAATGATTGCTAAATAATTTAAAATTGTTAATTTTTAGCTAAAACAAGGCTGGTTATACAAAAGTGAAATTGTTTCTTTGTTAGTATAAATGTTGAGTCAGATACATGTTTATACTAGAGATAACCACGTACTAGGAGCCATTCAAGTTCTATTACCCGTATTCATTCACGAGCTGACTCGAGCCTAGTTGCAATAAAATTAATTACCAAAGGTTGCTTACCTCATCATTTCTTATCGTAAGTGTGACAGTTTATTTTTGACACTCATGCTTGGAGTGTTTTTGATGAAATTGACTATGAATAACAAAATGTCATTATCGCTTTATCACAATGCTAGGCCTCGGTATCTGTTACGACGTATGTTTTATATACTGCGCAAAGTTTTTAAGTTTTTCGGTACCCACAACTAAATTAGTTATCAGTTAGTGCATCATTAATTAGTATATCATGCTTTTGTAAACGGTCAAGTCTTTGACCATGTTGCATTGTGGAGTAATCGAGTCAATAGCGCCATGTTGCTGAAAATTCCTACGGCCTATTACGAGGTTGTTGGAGAAATATTTGTGTTAGCATGTTCGATTTGCTAGCATGGACTGGATGTCTATATAGTTTGGGTGGACAAGTTCTTGAATAATAGTAAGGTATTAAGCTAAAGTAGAGTGGAGGTAATGTTCTCTTAAATTCTTCCCAGGACGATCAGTTAACTCGAATAGATAATGAATTCAGTGCTTGTTTCTAATACTATGCATTCTCTCTCTCTCTCTCTCTCTCTCCCTCTCCCTCTCTTTCTGTCCTTATCTGTCTATCTTTCTCTATAAGTAAATAAATAAATAAATATATATATATATATATATATATAATAGCAATAATTTTAATTTTGATACTGGTATTTATAATCAAGTCTTTGTCTTATTCCTCCCTCCAACGCTATCTGTCCGCCTGTAGGTCCCTCTATACGTCTGTCTGTACGTCTGTCTGTAGGTCTCTCTGTACGTCTCTGTACGTCTGTCTGTAGGTCTTTCTGTTTTTCTGTCAAGTTACACAATATCTTTATCCAATAGTTGCGTTTTCTTATTGAGATTTTGTGAATCAGCCGTTGTAAGTAGTCTATTAAATGAGTTCATGTAGTCCATTGATTTAACTAGCAGTATTTAAGTATCGGTATTGATTTAATTATTAGATTTACGAAACTGTAAGTAGTCTATTGATTTTAACTATCACGGAGCTAACAGGCTTCTTTTTGCAAAATTACATTGAATTTTTTTGTATTCTATTGTATGTTTTGGAATATGGTATTCTCTTGTCTGGGCTCATCATTCTTTTTCTCTAATCCTGGCCGCAGAAGAATAGACCAGTCAAATACTGAGCGTGACTTCAGAGGTCTCTAAGGAAGATATGAACACGGGAAAACCCTTCATGCATTGTCTCGAAGCGTGTGATTAGCTAAGCTTCAGTCAAGGTCTTTGTGATGATATCAGCTAGTGGATGTATGAACTAGTCGTTAGTAAACGTATAGATCTATGTTAATACAAATGTGCATACTAAATCTTGATCCAAGATCTTGATTGTTGATCATAATCCTGGATCTTAGCCTAGACTTTGCATTAAGTATTGTCATTACACTGGAGAATGAAGAGCAAAAGAACCATGAGAAGAACCATGAGAAGAACCATGAGAAGAACCATGAGAAGAACCATGAGAAGAACCATGAGAAGAGCCATGTGGAAGGAAGAATTAATAAAAAAAAACAACAAAAGCGTTTGTCTTAAAACAAGCATCTCTGCTTGCAGACCCAGTGTGCTATTAAAAACAGCTATTTTTTCATTAATTTTACTGAATTGCACTACATTTTATCGTCACTTTGTAGGACCGGGTTATAATGAATTATATATAGTTCAGTTTACTGTATCATAAATACATTGTACTGCATTCAATGAATGCTCTGTGTTTTTCTTTATAATATTTCATGTTTTGGTATATATTGTATGTCTTTGTATTTTATTTTGTTGCTATACCGGGTACTGATTTGATTGATTGATTGACTAATTGATTGATTGTTTATGTAGGGAGGATTTGCGCGGTGCTATGAGCTGACTGATGTCACCTCTAGCAGAATTTATGCTGGCAAGATCATCTCCAAAGCTCGGCTCTCTAAACCCAGGCAACGAGATAAGGTAGGCTGTAGGCACTAGTCTTTGTGAATTATCTTAACAAATGATTCGGGTTTGATGTCAAGATCGGAAGCCCGAAGGGCTTCTCTTCAAAACAAGAAGTATGCGGTTAATGAAGTATATGTACCGTAAGGTAGTTTATTAAACTACTGTATGTCTACAAAGGCGTGTGAAGATATGTAAGTGTAGGGCCGTAGGCCGATGAAATGATAACATAAAATACATTTAACGTCTCAAATGACGATAGCGTTAACGCTGCCGATATCATTAGGACGTAGCGCATTAGTATTGTAGCGGTTTAACAGACTTTTTACATGAATTTGTTGTAACTAGCTACAAAATATGCACTGATTGAGAAACATCAAGTGATCATTTATTCCTTTACACTTGTGTAGCTCACGTTTTTCCCAGCGGCTGTGAGACAACAATTTTTTTAATTCGTCCTATTATAGCCTATGCTTATAGCCTGTGGTTCTGGCCTGTTGTTCTAGCTATAGGCTACCTTTGTCGTGTGCAGATGGATTACGCCATGTATCCTGATCCTATTGTTTGCACTTTAAAGCCTATGCTCTGTATACCTTCTTGCTTAACAAGGAATCTCTTATATAAGTCAATAGTTATCAGCTGTCAATAACTATATTTACTTGTCTTTATAGTCGGTGCATAGTTTTTAAAAGAAAAAGAGGCATAGGCAGGCCGAGATTAGGTATGTTAGATGATTTAATGACCCACTCATATATGGACATGAAGAGGAAAGCGGAAGACTGCGAAGGGTGGAGGCGTTATACCATGGACCTTCCAGTAGGTAGTGCACTAAGAGAGAGAGTTTTTAAAATGGAGGAAATTTTGTCAGATTCCTTCTCTAGAACAAACACGTTACAAAATTTATTTCTGAGCGTAGTCGGTTATTGTTTAATTTCTTCGAGCCGTGGAAGAAACTACTAATTTCCGCACTCCAAGGGTTACATGGACCCCAGCTCCTAACAATGGACGGCTATACAGCTTGGGAAAGGCTGCAACCGATCACGGTCAAGGAGGAAAATCTGTGTTAATGAGATAGGTTTTTTAATGAACGGATGGTCAGTGTCGTCATGTTGTGTAGAGGCAGTGAAGTTGTCACCTGTAGTACACGTGCCACCTTTGTTTAGAACACTGACTCATCCCTTGCATTACTAATCATTAACTATTGGTGGATCTGTTACTTATTTACTACATTACATTCTGTAGGTATGAATGTGCCACGCCCTCCGAGCAGCTAAAAATTTCCCTAACTTCTTCTTGCTCTCTCTCTCTCTCTCCCTCTCTCTCCCTCCCTCTCTCTCCCTCCCTCTTCCTCTCTCTCTCTCCCTCTCTGTAGTGAACTGTCAAATGATCTGTTCAAGATATACAATAATAAAATGCAGTATGCATTCTCAATGAGACATGTACTACTATACGGGAGAGTGGTGGCGTAAACGTCATTAGTAATAAACTTTTTGATCGATGGTGTTCTCTTCAGTGAAAATGAAAGACAATTATGAGTAGAAAAATATATCTTAGACCTTGTAATTGACTGAACACTAGAGAGAGAGAGAGAGAGAGAGAGAGAAAGAGAGAGAGGTCACAATCAATGGGAATGCTTATTGGAGCTTATATTGTCAGGTAGAATGGAATGTAATCCGTTATTCAACCTTTATTGGTGCAATTCTGCGAGACAGTTCAGCGAAATTTAGTGAAGACTTTGTTCGTTATGTCGACAAGAGTTTGGCGCTATATAGCAAAGGCTTACGTTTTATATTGTCGTCTATAGCGATTTGAATTGGTGTAGACGTGATAAAAGTTCAGTTGAAATTGATTTTTTTTCGTCGTCTACATCAAACTGTATTGATCAGAAATTTGAGGATATGACGCCTTTCTCAGCGTATAGAGTTTATAAGTCTAGTCAGAATAGGAGGCGGTTATCTTATAGGTCTAGTGAGCCAATAGGCAAGGCATAGTGCTGCTAACTACTGTGTTACGTAATCATAGGTTTTGCTTAATTAAGAACATACCGTACTATTCATCATCATCGTCATCTTCTCTTGAATCCCGGTTTAACTATAGGGTTGGAAATAGAAAATTTGTAGTAATTTTCTGGAGGCTAGGCGCTCACCAACCGAATGCCCTTTCTGATGTTGGTTCATTAACTTATTAAAATAAGCTTATATTAAAATAAGCCATTAATATAATAACCAATCTATTATGTTGAGTTAACAATAACTTGTAACATTTTTTATATTCAGCATGACTCTGGTTAAACTGGGATTTTAGGGAAGATGATGATGATGATGACTTATTAAATTATTTAAAGGTCCACTCGTATGTGGACATATAGAGAAAACGCAAGACAAGACAGAGAAGAGTGGAGGTATTATATACCATGGACCTGCAAGTGAGCAGTGCACTAAGATATATATATATATATATATATATATATATATATATATATATATATATATATATATATATAGTGAGAGAGAGAGGGAGAGAGTATATATGTAATTATAAGTTAACTTTTGTCTGTTGTATATTGCAGATATTACGTGAGGTTGAGCTGCACAGAATTCTACAGCACACTAATGTCGTAGAGTTCCATAGCTTCTTTGAGGACGATCTCAACATGTACATGGTACTGGAGAACTGCTGCAGAAAGGTTCGGTGTCAGTTGACTTGAATTCTAATGGCCGTATTGACTAGTGAGATAATCAACTGTTTAAACATCAACAGTTGCGTAAATTCCTGTTTAGCTTATAGTGACTAAACAGGAATTTACGCAACTGATATTTTGATATTTTGATCTTTGGGTGTCAATTGATTTGAATTCTAAGAGACAGAGATATAAGGCTATTGTCAGTTTAAATTCTGTAAAGGAACGTTTAAAATTACTGTACATCAGATTTTAATTTATAAATTTACAATGTTAATATAGTATATATAGTTTAAGACTAGTTAAAATTTTTGAGTTGTTTGTATAACAGTAGCTTGATGTATGCTGAAATAGATGGTAATAATTGTTAACAAACAGTAGCCATGTTTGCGGAAACTTGGACCGGCTATTTAACATTTAACAAAATACTGAAGAGAGAAAGAATGAGATAGAGAGATAGAGAGAGAGAGAGAGAGAGAGAGAGAGAGCGAGAGAGAGAGAGAGAGAGAGGGAAGAAAGAGTGAGAGTAAGTGAGACTGAATGTTAGAAAGACAGAGTGAGAGAGGGAGATAAGGAGTGTACACATATTTATATTAGTTATTGCATATCTGTATAAGAGTTGATGTAGAGTGTTTACGCGTCAATTCATTGAGCACTTGAGAGCGTTACTACTATTAAAATCTATCGGTCATGTAATTTATTGCCAAACATATGACGGTGAGCGGATGGTAAAATTTCCCGTTTTATTATTAATGATGAGTAGTTAAATATTGGATAAATGTTTTTTAATGTCTACTCTCGTTCTCACTAATAGCAATAATTGCCGTATTTGATCAAGATTTGCTTCCGTTTCTCAGCCAATGACGATATCCCAATGATTGCATATTTTGTGAAATAGCCGCATTGCATAGAAATATGAGATCATAAACAGTGCCGGTCCTCTGAACATCAATCTGAAAATAACTTAAAAGAACTGAAAATAACTTAAAAGAACTGAAAATAAGTAGTTTATATGTAATTTATTAATCGATAAATTGATTGATTAACTGATTCGTTGATTCTTGAATTGATTGATTGATACACGCAGTCTCTAGTGCACGTACTGGGAATGCGCAAGACTCTAACGGAACCGGAAGTCAGATATTACATGCGCCAGCTCATAAACGGTTGTCGGTATATCCATTCCAAACGTATAGTACATCGTGATCTCAAGCTAGGTAACCTCTGCTCTTCCTTTGATTTTCATTTATTTCTTAGCTATGTTCTATTTATCTATCTTTCTATTGGATAAAACTGTTTATAATTTGATGTACATTTAATTCGGGGGTTGACTAATGGATGATTAGATGTAAGACAGAGATGATTTGAGACAGTCTATTCGTATCCCGACCCTAATTAAACAGGGATTCAAGGGAAGATGATGACGATGATGATGATATACATTTAATTTGCTATTTTGCAATGCTCCTTTTGTACCGTATATGGATTCGGTATGGCGTGATGAAACTTGTTGTCATGAACGATGTAAACACTGTCACTGCTGTAACTAGTATGTTGCCAATTTAAATCTGTGTCTTCTAAGGTTAAACATTTATTCCCTGTTTTTGTGCCGGTGTGGTGAAAATTTGAGTTCGCGGTGAAGATTGTTGTCTTAACCGACATCCATAGTAAGCCTGTCAGTTTAAAGCACATTTTGAGTGAAGCTCTTGCCATTTTTCTTTTTTTTCTTTCTAGTTAGGCACTTGACAGATGTATATGCTACAATGAATCATTTCTATGATTGATCATACATTTTCTGTCGAAAGCTCCCACTGGCAGCAAGTTCCTTCAAATCTTTAACCTTCCAGGTACCCTAGAGGATATCCTTTAGTTGTTGACTTACCTCGGCTTTGAACCCAGGTCATTTGCATCCGAGGCGAACGCTTTAACCGCTACGCCATATCTCTTCACATTACTTTAATAGTTATGTGAGAGATTTGAAGTTGATGAAAGGATTTTCAGAAGATTTAAAGCCACTTTGTGGTCCAGAGGTAGACAGGTACCTGTCTAAACAGAGTTCTTGCAGCTGCTTACGAGTGAGACGTTTTATTGCTGAATGAAGTAATATTACGGAGGTTTTACTTATTGTTTTCTAACTGAAAATGATTATTTATTGTTTAATTAATTGATTGGTTGATTGACCCATCGATCGATTGATTCCTCGGGCGTGATTGATTGATAAACTATAATCTGTGAATAGATTAACAGATTGATTCATTGGCTGATTGATTATAAAATAGTGAATAAATAAAAAATGATTCTTTGATTAGCTGATTGATTATTACGGTAGTTTATTGACTGATTGATGAAGATTTTATTGATTGATTGATGAAGACTTTATTGATTGATTGATGAAGACTTTATTGACTGATTGATGAAGACTTTATTGATTGATTGACTCAGGTAACATGCTGATCAATGATCAGATGCTGATGAAGATTGCTGACTTTGGTCTCGCCACCAGAATAGAGTACGAGGGAGAGAAGAAAATGTGAGTTACATTTTGACTTAGAATGTTTGTCATTACTTGTCATTGTTTGTCACATTGTTTGTCACATGACTCCAAAGTTATTGTAGTGTCTCAATGGCTCACTGTGTAAGAGTGTTAAGTAACGTAATGAAAGTTTAATTGGCTGTTCCTGACGTTCTGGGATCAGTTCCCAGTACAGCTGATCAGAGAGTAAAATCTTGGACATTCACAGGACTGGTAGCATGGATAAATAGTTGACTTAACTGCTTAATATTTGGACGTTATTAAGGGTGATAGATATCATTATAAATGTTATAAGCAATAAGCTACATTAAGGTGTGGATAACGTATACCTTTTTTGAAAGGATTATCTCGTTAATCGATGGGGTGCTCTTTATTTATAGCGAGGAAACGGACGTTAAATTCTTATTGATTGATTGATTGATTTATCGTGGAAGCAGTATGTAGTGGGAATATGCCACTTGGATATGCCACTTGGATATGCCACTTGGATATGCTCCTTGGATATGCCACTTTAATATGCCCCTTTGATATGCCACTTGGCAGAAGTAAGAGAAAGGCTATATAATTTTAAGACATCATACGGCTGGCTTACCCTCACAGCACTGGCACCATTACTGTATTAAATTCGGTCGCTGGCTTGAAGCTGCTCTACTCTTGAATGTCTGATTGATGGATGGATTGATTGATTGATTGACTGACTGATTAATTGATTAATGGATTAATTGTCTTGATATAACTGTATTACAGGACAGTATGCGGTACGCCGAACTACATAGCACCCGAGGTGTTGCAGAAGTTAGGTCACAGCTACGAGGCGGATATCTGGGCGCACGGGTGTATCATGTAAGTTTATTGCAATCTAAACTGAGATTAATTAAAATAGAGTTAATTAAATTACTAGTAAATTAAGTTGCTGGTGATAGACTTAGTTACCGCATCGTTGATGAAACTTAATTTACTAGTAACTTAATTAACGCAACCTTGACGATGTATTTTTGTTTGTGTAATAGATTTAAGTTGATTTATTTCGAAATTGATCTCTCAATAATAACAAGCATTCAGATGATGATCATATATTAATACCAGATTAGGGTCTGTAATAATATTCTCAAATGTTGATGATAGTCATATGGATTCGCTTCACGTTTACTCGCGAAAATATTTACAAATCAGATTAGAGTCTTGGAAATTGCTCCATTAAATTTATCCAAAGTATCTAAATTATAGCTGTTTTTAAAACTAAGTGTACGTATTCACTTGCTGGTATCAAAGTGGAATTGAACTTGTAATCGCTGTGTTACGGCTCTGGATGGTTCCCACAAGGTTTTGAATTTTCTTTGCCGAGTGTGGCTTTTATTCGTATTTGAATTCGTGTGTGGCTGGAGCCAGTGGCGACGTCGGTAAGATACTCGACCGCGGATCAGTATGAGCTGGGTTAAAATCCTGGGCTCGCACGTCACTGACATCGCTTTCGAGTGAGGAAACTGACGTTAACCTTAGCTTTAGCTTTGAAAAAAGTCTATCTGCGCCTAAATTTTAAATAGTTAGTTAACTTCGCTTTTGAGAAAGACGCTGAAAATCACACTCTTGTTGAATCAATAATAACTAAGGTTCAGCGTCCGTTTTCTAATTCAGTAATTATGTAAGAAATTTTCCACAGCTCATATTACTGCAAACTGAGTTCTGACTAACGTATGTGTTCGTTAAATGGAGGCTTTTAGGTGATTTGTTTCATTTGCTTATAATATATTATTACTTGGAGTGCTCGTTAGAGAGAGAGAGCTAGAAGATGGTAAAGAGGAATGTGCATCTTGGATGGGAAAGTTGGCTGAACGTGTAAAAGAAATAAGCTGTTGTACACGTTTTATGGTTTTTTATTGTCCCGTTCATAATGGGAAAGCTTTTAAAAAAGTAAGTCATGAATTCTTTTGACATGTGTGAGCTCTTTTCTAGACTGCAATTGAGAATGAAATTTTGTGACAGTTTGTTCTATTTCTAAATAGAGAAGCACATTTTATTAATCCGTGTATGCCCTTCAATTATTATTTGTGTTCTTTAATATATAACCCAGGACAAATAGTCAATAAATCACTTTATTAATTGTAGACTGGCCTATCAAACGTTTCCTAGATGTGAGAGAGTTCTACTATTTTTCTGTCATTATGGAGTTAGACCTACATTTTTGAAATTTCACTGTAAAGAAACTTATATGGTGTAATAATTTAAGCATTCTTTCGCCCTAGGCTCAAATTTCTTTATGCTTGACTTTTTCAAGGCCGTTAGACTGTATCTGCCCTAGATCATTCAATGATACGGCTGGGATTTAAATTCAATAACCATATTTCTATAGAGATGTAAATCCATGCACTTCTGAGAAGATGCAGAAGTTTGTTGAAAAACGTGTAGATCGACTATTAGAAAACTGCATGTGCTAGGAACAGATTGCAACATAGAGGCTGAATAGGTAAATGAATGGGAAACCCTCGAGAAGTCTGTATTTCTATTGCTGATGTTTTTTGAGATTGTCCTTCGTTGTGAATGGGGATAACGAGTTTGCATTCATGTGATAAGTTATAAAAATTAAGTTTAATAATAATATTATTATTAAATATAATATTTCTTATATGCCTTATATTGGTTTAAATGCTAACTCTATAAGTAATTGTCGTAAAGCTCAATTTATGCACAGCCTATTTGCTTTTCAGGTTCTTGTATTGTTGTATGTGTTAGATTTATATATGGGTTATTACGCCTGAAATAAATAAATAAATAATAAACTACAAATATGGTCCATTTTTTATCAGGGTCGAGATGTGGACCATCTGCAGAATATTCTGAATATTGAAAAGACATGCTAACGTGTGAATATTTTCGAAATATCAAAACCTACTCGGGTACCTAATTATTCTTGGGGCGCTACGCTTCTTTAAATGTGAAGAATATTTAAAGTAGTATGAGAGATGTAAAAGAGAAGCCTTGTGCGCAGACTAGTGCGATACAATACAGAATGTATTGAGCGATGAGTATTGTTGTATGCCATGCTGCAGGTCTTACCTGTATTGTACTGATCTCATAATGTCTCGTACTGCTGACGGGTTGATACGCTTGCTCGTATCAGTGAGTAACCTGATGTTTGTTTAAACGTCTCGCTGTGTCTGTGTATGACAACCCTGATTCTATTCGTGAGGGAACGAACGTTAAACTAGCGTATCATTTATTTATTTTTCATTTGTGATACGAAGAATGTGAGTCTGTGTTCGTGTGTGTTCGTGGCTTGTGTGTGTCTGTCTGTGTGTGTGCGTGTGTGTGTGTGTGTGTGTGTGTGTGTGCGCGCATCAGGAATTGTAAGATCTCTAGAGTCCTCCTGGTACACTGTATTTTATGTGTTTCAGTATGTATTTCATACTTGCTTTATTAAATACACGTAGAAACACCAGAGCTATCATTTAGTAGAGCGATCCTGTGTTCTTGTCGCTTGTCGCTTTGTTTGTGTTTCCATTGCTTGCACGTCCATGATGAACTACATGATGATGATAACATCATCATTGTATGAAGAAATGGACGTTAAACGTTTATTATTATTATTATTATTATTATTAATACTATTATTAATACTATTATTATTATTATTAATATTACTACTATTATTAATACTATTATTATTATTAATATTACTACTATTATTAATATTATTAATTACTAGTATTCTTAGCATTACTATGGTTATACATGTAAATGTACAGATATAAGCGCATAATTCATGAATTATGTGTGTGTGTTATGCGGGTTTTTTCTGCTCTCTGTTGCTTGTGATGATTGGTTTGATGTCTCTATTAACTCAATTGTAGTTCCTATGTAAACCCCAGTCAATTCAGTACAAGGCATACCAGGGACTGTGTGGTGATACGAATGAAAGGTAGGCCTAACTAAAGTCAAGCAAAGTACTTTAGAACGAGATTTTTGACTATAATTCAGACTATGATTATTGTTAACATTTAGCACTTTATTAATCATATACGCACGTGCACAAGTCAATTTCAATGTGAACTTTAAGATTTATACGGCCAGGCACAATAGGAGAAAGATAACCACAAAGAATTAACGAAGGTTAAATTTATCTAAATTTCAACATGGCGCTTGAATTCCCCCACAAATTACTGAATAATATAACCATAAAAACTAACTACAACTAGATAGCTGACGTTCCAATCAGTGCGCCACAGACGTCATATATGGTTATATCTTAACTAAGTTAAAATACTTTTGTCCATGACGAAAGACTCACTATACGAGAGCCATAAAGCATTAGATATTTACAACTTCCCTTGTTGGATCCCTCGAAGTGTAAGAATAGATCAGCCAAACATCGCACGTGTCTCTTAGAAGGCATATAACTGCAATTAATCTTCGCAATAAATGAATGTGTAAATAGCTCGGTGCTGAGAGCATCAGGTAACTTCTGAACCTTTAAATGACTGAGATGATGTTGAGAGAATGAAGCGATGAATTATGTGATGAATTATGTGATGAATTATGTGATGAATTATGTGATGAATTATGTGATGAATTATGTGATGAATTGTGTGATGAATTATGTGATGAATTATGTGATGAATTGTGGGATGAATTATGTGATGAATTGTGTGATGAATTACGTGCTGAATTATGTGATAAATTATGTGATGAATTGTGTGATGAATTGTGTGATGAATTATGTGGTGAATTATGTGATGAATGATGCGATGAATTATGTGGTGAATCATTTGATGAATGATGTGATGAATTATGTGGTGAATCATTTGATGAATGATGTGATGAACTATGTGATGAATTATGTAGCTTGAATTATGCGATGAATTATTGGCTTAAACTATGTGATGAGGTGAATAATTTGATGAATGATGTGATGAATTATGTGGTGAATGGATTTAATTTAACAAGGCTGAGCTGATATATCTGATCTAACAATAGAATCTCGGATGTTCACAGGACCGGTATATGCATAATCGTTTCACATAACATGTTGTTATAAATATCATTATGAATGATCATTTCACAATAACTTATTACCTTTAATATAATCACTGTAGAAACAACTAGAAACCTTCTCAAATACAGCAGACTGTTCTTGTTGTCTTGCATGATGTCATTAAAAGTACTTTGGTAAAAATTTATCCTACGATGAAATTAAAGTGTTGACTTAAGCCGGCCACTGTGCTCCTTAATGAACGAAATAGCAGATTTCATATGAAAGTTGGCTTTTGAACATGCTAAACGGTACAAGTGAAGCTGATAAACCAATGGTTGAAAATTGTCGCATGGAACTGTTAGTGTCGTCTGAGTTCTGTCCACATACTGAAGGTCGGTCTTTGTATGGAAAGTCGAATAAATGGTGTCAGCTTGTGTCGAATGAATGGTATGAACTTTTAGGATTTAGATGAAAATACGGACAAAAGTCGAATAAATGGTGTCAGTTGGTAGGATTTAAATTTTATTATATGACTCGAGACATACTTCAATACTCTGTATAAACGACTTAAATGATCTATATATCGGACTGTATCTAGTGGGACATGCATGTATCTAGAAATATAGAAAATATGTATATTTGTATAATTATACAGTAAATGCATCAGTGCACACATGCTGAAAAATTCGACCACTGTATACTGTGTTGAAGGAGAAATAGGAATAATATAAATCTTATTGGTCAAGGTCGAAGACTTAATTTGGGCAATAGTTTGGCTTAATGACGGGTTTATAGTCTTTATGGTTATATTATCATCGTTAACTTATGAAAAAGTTTTATATTCTGATGCTATATTAAGCTTACGCTATAGTTCAGTTACCTGGGAGAAATGAATGCAGGCATGCGTGTCGCTTTGTATGCAAAAACGTAACGTTTTCTGCGCTGATCTACATGCTTCAAGGTTATTTGAATGATATTATATTGTGCTTACGTGCGAGTTTGCGAGCGTGTGTTATTTAGTTATGTGTATATACGTACATTACATGTGCTATGTGTGTGTATGTGTGCGTGTGTGTGTAGATCTGTGTGTGTATGTGTGGTAACTGTGTGCACGTTTATGTATGTGTGTATACTTGTGTTATGCATGTGTGCACTGGCATATGCACTCACTTGTCAATACATTTATGGGTATACATTCTTGATGGGATAACTGAGGCGCATAGGCTCTATCAATGTAACGCGGCTCGGTTAATATACATATGCGTATATGTTTTGCATGCTTGTGCACATTTCTGTAAGTGCACATATGTGCATGTACGTTGTATGCATGTATGTGCTATGTGTGTGTGTCTACGTGTGTGTGTGTGTGTTTACGTATGTGTGTGTTTGTGTCTTTTTTTTGTTCGGATACTACAGCGTAACTGTTTTAGAGATCTGTATGAGCAATCAATATCATCAATCAATGATCTTGTCTGCCTGACTGACCTGCATTCTAATTAGAGAAATGATCCAGCCCTAACTCCAGTCATTCTCTCTGTAGTAACCTTGGGTCGGTCACTTCTGTAGCCCACGCAAGCGTTAGGCGCATGCGCAGTGAAGGTCATTCCAAGCCAGATATGCCGTGTCCAAAGCAACATCAGCGTTGAGCTGGGCTTAATATAATCTTTCAGATCAATTTAGCTATAACGGTTGATGACTGAGCTTTGAGCACCAAAAGTAGTCGGTACAAATCCCTGCCACTGACGGTATATTCTATTGGTAAGAATACTTGCTTTATCTCCTGTTGTACGAAAACGAACGTTAAAGTTTCTATATACTTGATCTCCGTCACATCACGTGATTTCACGTGGACACTGTGATTGGTCTTTTATTCAACTTTCGGTTTTCATACGGACTCCGGGTCAGAATAACTTTTCATTGCTTGCTCGCTTCCTGATAGCCCTATCAGCGACGAGTCTAGTACGATATATTCGCGCTAACTGCTCTGTCACAATAAAACATCATCATTGCTTAAAAAGCTTGACGTCAACTTCAGTAATTGTCATTAATGACTGACGTGCCTTTTCTAGCCGGTTGACATTAACTAATTTTCATTTACGACCAACGTGCCCTATATAGCCAGTTGACATTAACTAATTATCATTAATGACTGACGTGTCATATAAAACCGGTTGACATTAATTAATTGTCATTAATGACTGGCGTGCCCTATGTAGTCAACCGAGGCTAAAATTTTGTCATTTATGACTGGCTCGCACTAGGTGACCGGGTTAAAGTCCGCACGTAACCCGATCAGCAATGAGCATTAATCATTGGCTGAACTCATACAGTGTTACCAATCCATGTCATAAATGGATTTGATAAGATTCTTATAGCGACCAAATGAATTTCATTGATCTTATCTCTGCTCTCTTATTGGCCTATTTGCTTATTTAATTATATACCTACACACACACTTATGTACTTACTTATTTACTTATATACATACTTATTTACTTATATACATACTTACTTATTTACTTATTTCCTTACATACATACTTACATACTTACTTACTTACTTATTTGCGTACTTATTTGCATACTTACTTATTTATTAGCTTACTTAACTAATTACTTTTAATAGCACAGCGTGTAGTTTCGCTCACATGCGAGCATGTCGAAGAAGTATTCGTTGATACTGTATTGTATATTGTCGGACTTCATGCATTCAATTATTGTTGATTGCATCCGAAAATTATGAAAAACACTTTTTCGGAATAGGCATGACTCTTTAATTAGCAGGAGCAATCGTTTCTGTAGTAAATTTCAACATTGCAGAGTATTTAACTGAGACGCTTGAGAATCTCATTATTACATCTATCAGATAAATCTCGGCTTGGTGTAATTTATTTTGAATATTTGACTTATAATTCATATTTTTGAATTAATTTTGTCTTTTTAAGATTTAACACTTAAACGCCTCAGGGTATTTTACAGATTCTATAATACAAAGCATAGCTATCGCTTCTTACGCTTTTCGAGGTAATATTAGTGTAATCTGAAACAGAAGATTAAGTAATGTGTTTAAGAAATGAAAATTAAAAAGTAATACTTTTAATTAATTTCTTCCATGAAAGCTTGGAATGTTGTCCTGCGCGGTGTGTCTGTAGTGATTAATTAGAACGAATTGCTTAATTTCGGTTCTCACTGTAAAAATTAAATAACGAGATATGCTTTTTGAGGACATTCATCCATACATTTTCTAAATTTTTTCTGAAAGAGAAATTCACTGGGGGGGGGGGCAAGTGGCGTTTAATTCTGGAAAAAATCATTCAGCTAGAGGGGCTGAATGTTTCCATAGTTAACATATTAATGAGTCGCATAACTAATATACCACTTAGTAAATGTTAACAGTACTGCCTCTTGCAACATGCAGACTTGCTACCTGAATCTATTTTCCGCCATTAATTGAGAAACTGTATTTTATATAGTCTCTCTTTAGTATCCCACAGCTTTAGCTTTATTGTGTTTTGTATTTTCTTGTATTTTTTACTAGCATACTTTGACCAAAAAATATTAGTAGCTGATATGTACGTATTTCAAGTCTTAAAGTTCTGTGTAATTTTCTTATCGTTAGAGGTCGGGAAACGAAATGACAAACATACAAAACGACAAACGTAGATGCTCGCAGAATAACCCAGCACAGTGATTTGCAGTGATAGTAGCACAATAATAGTTCATTGGGCAAATGGACAATTGCGCCGTAGTGATGATTGAAGCGTTAATATGGTAGATATGCATAAGATGTGCATGAGAAGTGCGTGTGAGATAAAAATGACGCATGAATATTATGACGAAATACTTGCAAAAAATGGTTTGAAATCTGTTGTTAACGGTATGTGTAGAAGTTTTGTCCTTTAGTTCTGTTATTAGTTATAACCTTTTATTCTATCGATATTCTCTAACTTAGTCTTGGTATTTTATTTGTTCGTATCGTATGCTTTCTAAATATTCACGGGATTCTGTAAGTCAAGATGTATTCAGGATTCATTCAGAAGTGTACTTACTAGTTCTACTACAAGCATACGCTGACAAGAAAGCATACATTCACTAACAAGCACGCAGACACTTTATAACAAACATACAGATACGAACAAATAAGCAAACCGACACTTTGTAGCAAGCATAGGGACACTACCAAACATGCAGACACGCTGTAGGAAGCATAGGGACACTAACAAACATGCAGGCACGCTGTAGGAAGCAGAGGAACACTAGCAAACATGCGGATATGCTGTAGCATGCAGAGGGACACTAACAAGCATGCAGACGCGCTGTATCAAGCATAGGGACAGTGACAAATGAGCGTATAGACACTTTCCAGTAAGCATAGTTAGCTTTTATATCGTTTCATGCAGCCTCGCAATGTTTGCTTGCATTATGGATTTAATAAGCCCGACCAAGCGTAGCCAAATCTAGGTGTATGTGTGATCATATGTCTGATTATGTGTGGTCATATGTCTGATTATGTGTGGTCATATGTCTGATTATGTGTGGTCATATGTCTGATTATGTGTGGTCATATGTCTTATTATGTGTGGTCATATGTCTGATTATGCGTGGTCATATGTCTGATTATGTGTGGTCATATGTCTGATTATGTGTGGTCATATGTCTGATTATGCGTGGTCATATGTCTGATTATGTGTGGTCATATGTCTGATTATGTGTTGTCATATGTCTGATTATGCTTCTAGTTCTGAGATTTGTATGTGTGCTTGAATGTGTGCGTGTGCTTGTTGCTCATTTCCGAATTTATTAATTTTTAAAATTGCCAATTACTGTCAACTTTTAACTTTTAATTTTCTTTTGTGTGCTGTATTTTAAGTTACTACGTACAGTAGGCAAAGCCTTTTTAAATGCTATACACACTTCTTCTTCTTCCGTGCACTGCTAAGTGTCAGGTTCAAGGTACATATTCATACTCAAAGTCTGTTTTTCGCCCCATAAGAGCACTCATAAGAGCTATACACACTAAAGACATTAAATTCTAAATGACTATTAATACTTCATTACATTCATTTCTTTATAAATAAGGTCTTGAAAAAAGTCTTAAGAGGTAATATTCTATCTTCTGAACCTAATCAATGCAGGTAATGATGGATGATTTGATAAAAAAAATAGTTATATACCATGGACCTGCCGTTAGGCAGTGTACTAGACGAAGACAATTTCGATACACTTAACAATCGGTAGAAGTATAATCGCTTCTTCTGCCAGTGGTTAATGGTTGTAATACCTACAACAGTTCCATGCATTCAGTTGGTATTTTTGTAAGATGAAATGTTTAATGAAATGTTTAAGAGAAGAGGAGAAAGCTATAAGTGCAGTGTCATGTAGCGTGACGCCTTAAGAGCGCCATGTCAATTATGTTGCTGCCTGTATTAGACTATTAGTTTTATTCCCATCTCCAATATTAGCGCCTTCCTTTGTTGTAGTAGCTAAGCTCAAATCTTTCGCGTTTTAAGATTAGGATTATGTTCGGTATATTACATTAAATGCGTTGCTTTGAATGCATTGCAATAAATGCTTTGTATGCGTATGCGTGAATATATGATTATTTCACATACTTGTTCCCAAATCAATAAACTACGGTGGGAAAAATTAATAAATATTGACCAGATTTCACAACGTACATACCTGATGTCAGTCTGGAGTGTGAAAACAGATGTTATATCTTCACTGGTATTATTATACCAATGTGCGAGAGTTTCGTTTAACAGTGGTATGACCGATAAGATTTCTGACTTTAGACCTGTAGGTGCTGGATTCGATTCAGTTACCCGCCTTAACAGAAGTCATTTCAAGAACTAAAAATTGCTTGACCACAGTGTTGAATGATTTGTTAATATTATGATTTTAAACTTCAAGTGTTGTAAATCTAGTTGATCCATTTATACCTCAAAAATGATATTCTGAACAGTACTAATTATTACTAGTATAGTAAAGCGTGTGCCATAGTTTTTTTACATTTCTGTCCGATGTTGCTGATTTCGTCCCGGTTTGATAATTTGATTTGAAATCAGAATTTATCATAAAATGCCTTAAAAATGATCAAAACAAAATGAACAAGATTCTCTCTCTTCCTTTTTCTCTTTAACCGGTGACTTTTAATTTGTTGATTTTCTGTATTTCTATCTTGTGGTGTTACAAAGGCGTCAAATAATTGTCAAAAAGTAAACACGCATTATAGTGAATAATCAACTATGTTGATATCTATCATTTTTAAAACCACATGTTTAATCCGTTAGGCAATTTAGACCATTTTCCGTATAACTAGTCCAGTGAATGTCCGAGATTTTACTCTCAGATCAGCGCGACCGGGATTCGAACCCACGAGGATTCAAATCACCTTAGGATTTGTCATTTAAAACTTCATGACGTTACCTCTACGCTATTTAGACATTCTTATATTGTCGTACATTATGTGTACATATGTAGTGATATGTTGCTGCTGTCACTTTTCTTTTTTATTGGTACACTCTGATAGTGCGCGATGTTGTCATTGACTATAGTAACACTCTCATTGATGTTGTTGCTGTTACTATAGGTGCGCGCTGATAGTGCTCGACGTTGTCATTGACCACATTAACATTCTGTTGTTGTTGTTGTTGTTGCTATATTTACGCACTCATTGTTGTTGTTGTTGTTGTTGTTGCTATATTTACGCACTCATTGTTGTTGCTGTTGTTGTTGTTGCTATATTTACGCACTCATTGTTGTTGTTGTTGCTATATTTACGCACTCATTGTTGTTGTTGTTGCTATATTTACGCACTCATTGTTGTTGTTGTTGTTGTTGCTGTAGGTACGCGCTGATCGTCGGCTCGCCACCCTTCGAGACATCGACGCTGCAGGAGACGTACTCGCGCATCGCTAAGAACCAGTACCAGGTCCCGGGCAGCGTGTCGCAGCCCGCCCGTCGTCTCATCGCGCGCTTCCTCGCCCCGGACCCCGAGGACCGGCCCAAACTCGACGGGCTCGTCTACGACGACTTCTTCACGTCCGGCTACTCACCGGGATCTCTCTCCCCCTCAGCCTGTGATACCGCTCCCTGGTTCCCCGCTCACATACTACCACCTAGGTAGGTTCCCTGGTCACATAAAAAAGCAGGTAAAGCTAATTTTAACGTCAATTTCCTCACTCGAAAGCGATGTCAGTAACGGGCAAGCCCAGAATTTGAACCCCACACATACTGATCCGCGATCGAGTATCTTACCGACATCGCCACAAGCTCCAGCCAGTGGCGATGTCGCTGATAATATCCCCTAGGTAGGTTCCCTGGTCACATACTACCCCCTAGGTAGGTTCCCTGGTCATAAATTACCCCCTAGTTAGATTCTCTGGTCATATACTACCCCTTAGGTAGGTTCCCTGGTCATATACTACCCCCTAGTTAGGTACCCTGGTCATATACTACCCCCTAGGTAAGTACCTTGGTCATATACTACCCCCTAGGTAGGTTCCCTGGTCATATGTTAGCTCTAGGTAGGTTCCCTGGTCATGTGTTACCTCTAGGTAGGTTTCCTGGTCACATACTATCCCTAGGTAGGTACCCTGGTCATGTGTTACCTCTAGGTAGGTTTCCTGGTCACATACTACCCCCTAGGTAGGTTCCCTGGTCATGTGTTACCTCTAGGTAGGTTCCCTTGTCATATGTTGTCCCCTATGTAGGTTAACTGATACGTTAACTGCTCATATATTTTCACCGCTGTTGAAATGCTAGTGGAGGTTAGTTTAGCTATTTCAGTTACATTTACATCCAAACAGTTCCTGTAGTTGACTCGACATTTATAAAACTGATTTTTGTTGTGGATAAATTCTAATTGCTTAATAGATTCTGTTCTCAGTATATTTATAAGCAACGTAGAGCATTTTACTGAGCCTTTGCTTACGCTTTCTCTACTACGTAATTATGTGTGACTGATAGATAGAAAGGTTGAGGTTTTTAGGTCATTTACTGAGAATGTCTGAGGATAGATACGCAAAGACTGCAGTTAACTGGAAACCAACTCATGGAATAAGGGAACGAGGAAGACCTAAAAATTCTTGACTAAATTCTTGACGATCAATAAGGATTTGAGAGCATTAAACATTTCATGGAAAGACGCTGTGAAGATTGCTGATGATAGAAACGAATCGAGGAATGTTGCCGCCCTATGTTCTGGTACAGAACTCAAGGAACTGATGATGATGATGATGATGATGACGATGATGATGATGATGATAGATAGAATGACTGATTTATGTATTGGTTTATTGATTGATTGCTGTTTACAGGCCAGTATCGTATGCTGCACCTCTTTCAGCAGCAGAAGAGGAGAGAGCGATAAGAGAGGCAGAGCAGCAGTTCTACAGACCTCAAAGATCTGCCTCCCAGGTCTCTTCTTCTTCTTCTTCTTGTCTCTCCTTGCTCTACCACTAATTACATATCTCTCTCTCTCTCTGTCTCTCTCTTTCTCTATGTCTGTCTCGGGCTCTCCCTGTCTCTCTAAGTCCCTCTTTCTTTTTATTGTTTTCTCTCTCACTTCTACTTATATCACTAAATACATCTCTCTTTCTCTCTAAATCTCTACTTCTCTCTTTTTATTGTTTTCTCTCTCACTTCTTCTTATATTTCTAATTATACATAGGCCTATGTATCTCTCTATCTCTTCTCACTCTTTCTCTCTCTCCCATTTGCTCCTTTTTGTAACATCCATTGTATATCTCTATCTAGGTTTCTATCCGCCTTCCTATCACTCTACTTGTCCTCCTCTATTGGTTCTTTTACTTTTTGATTACTAGATCTTCAGATGATTGGTTGATTGACTAGTGGACCCTCAGTTGATTGTATTATTGACTACTAGACCCGTACTTGATTGTCTGATTGACTGGAGACTCTCACTTTATCAGTTGATTGACTACTAAAACCTCACCTGATTGGTCAATCGACTACTTAACCCTCACTTGATTGGTCAATTGACTACTAAACCCTCTCTGGATTGGTTGATTGACTACTAGATCCTTACTTGATTGGTTGATTGCAGCGAGTAGGAAAGACAAAGTACAAGGAGAACACGCCCACTAGCACGAGGTCCAAGCCCATCCAGCCTCGCCGAGGACACCTCCGGGACATCAACGAGGAGGACCAGCAGCGACAGGCCGAGCCCCGCACCGAGTCTCGACGCAGCCTTCGAGACGAAGAGCCTCTCGTGCTACAATCAGTTGCAGAAATCGAACCACCGAAGCAGCCGCTGAAGCGGGTAGCTCGACGACCGCCTGTACCCATCAAGCGGCCAGATTCAGCCCCTAGGGGTCGGCAGGAGACCGAGGCCGGGGCAGCAGGGATGGGTGGCTCAGGGGCGGCTAGGGTGGGGCAGGGAGGGGCGATGGAGAGCTCTGTTAGGACTCAGAGGCAGCTGGGAAGAGCTGCGCTGTCGAGGGAGAGCGAGAGACCGGCTAGCCTGAGCCAGCAGACAGAGTCTAGGGAGATTGTGACGAGTGTTAAGAGGAGCTCGAGTCTTCCGCCTAAACCAAAACCTAAGGTTGTTAGACTACTTATAGTTATATTTATTAGTGAAGTGTTTATTAATAATTATTATTAATTAGTTATTTATTAATCAAGTGTTTAAACCTCAACACTTGCGTAAACTACTGATTAATCATACTTGGATATTCTGCAAGCTTAAATCGATGTGTAAAGTAATGCATAGCTGCGCGCCTGTTTTCTGGTGTTTAAACAGTTGATTAGTTACTCCACTGATTACGAAATAATATTCTTGCTTTGTTTATGAAGTAAGCTGATTGGTCGATCAGCCTGAAGGACAACGTTGTGATTGTCCGAACGACATAATTTTGGCGGTTGATCTTGTAGTTAATAACCACGCACCATTTTTTAGTGAATACCTAAAATTCTGAACAATAGCTTACACAACAACAGATGCATAAGTGATCAATTGATTAAAGAAAAGTTAGTAAATGCGGGTATTATACTCCTTGTAGACTTGCAATTATGCTTATTCTCTCTCTCTCTCTCGCTCTCTCTCTATAATATATACAGTATATATCTATATAGAATATTTATATATACATGTATATATATATATATATATATATATATATATATATATATATATATATATATATATATATATATATTAGTGGGTAGACAGGATAGTTTTCTTAGGGAATGACGTCCCTGCCCAGTAAATGTTAGTTGAAGCTGACGAAGTCGTAGGGAGCCCACCAAATCATAAGCAGAATCCCCCAGGGATAATGGTATAATCATGTTAGATGATTTATAGGTCCACTCTTATGTGGGTATGATGAGAAAACTGAAGACGTTCTGTACCGTGGACCTGCCAGTTGACAGTGCACTAAGAGAGAGAGAGAGATTTCTATATATACATGTATATATATAAATATATATATAAATATATATATATATATATATATATATATATATATATATATATATATATATATATCGTTGTGTTCTGTCGAATAGTAGGCTCAATGTATATATTTAACTTGGTCTGCTTGAACACTCTCTAAAGAGCTCGTGATCGATCGTTAAGGTAACCCCAGGTTTCCCAACCTCACGGATTTACTTTTACTCTGCTTAATCTAAATGTCAGCCCGAGATAATATATACATGTATGACTTATATCTAAAGCGCTTTTCCATTACTCTCATCATTTCCTGCTTAGCGTCCTCTTACAATTCTCACTGTTTACTGTTGAAGAATTCTCTAGAGTAGTTAGCAAATCAAATCTTCGAAAATATATGGTATTGTAAAAATTTGGCAGAACCTCTGAATATATACAAATGTTCATCTGAGTAGGTTACATTCTGCTAGGTGTCTAAAATACATGATTATTCGTTGGAGTTATATTTCTCAAAACCCCTAAACTCGAATCTTTGTATTAGTAAGCTAACACTCTGTTTCATTGTTACTGATGATCATAATTTGGTTTTCAGAAATCTTTTTTGAAAAGATAAATGCGCAGCGGCTAAAGTGTTTATGCTATGAGAAAGGTTACGTTGATGTTATACGTTGATGCTACATAGCAGTCATTGTTGTCAGCTCTATTGTACTGCGCTAGCAATTTTAGGCTAATAAAAGACGTTTATATCTAAATGTATGCTAGCACAGTTATGTATGATGATACATGTTATACGTGTACAGATGGCTGTTAACCTTTTAGTACTTGGGCCGCTACGGAGTTGACCAAATTTTGTACGATACACTATGTAGCATTGCTGTTTTGCAGTTTATATGATCAGCTGGTGTTTTATAACAATAATTTATTTAATCGTGGACAGTATGTAATTTATGTTTCCTTCATTTCTTTCATCGCCACTGGCTGGAGCCAGATGGCGATGTCGGTAAGGTACTCGACCGCGGATGAGTATGTGCGTGGTTCAAATCCTGGACTCGCCCGTCACTGACATAACTTCCCGAGTGAGAAAACTGACGTTAATATTAGCTTTACCAGCTTTTTTACCTTTACCATTTATTTGCAGACGTCTTCCTCGCGTGATTCCAATTCACCGGTCCACAGTGCTGAGCAAATCTCGGCCGCTCGCCGTCGACAAGAACAAGACCAGCGCCTGCACAGAAAATCCCTCAGCGACACTGCTGCCAACTCCCTGCGAAAATCCGCTGAACCGAAATCTCTGGATTCAACCGGAAACGCTGACACGTCGACGACGAGAAAAGCCTCCGAGCCGTATATATCCGACTCTTACGTTACCCGTGGGTCTAATTCTAACCACTCCTCGCGGAACAACTCGCTGCGGCAACCCTACGTGAGTGAGAGTTATCAGAGGAGCCACAACAGCAGTCAACAGAGTCAGGGCGAGGGGTCCCATGGGTCCCAGGGAAGGAGAGACTCTGCGGCCTCTCAGAGTCGGAATGTTTCCGGAGCGAGCGGGTCCCAGAGCAGGATGGATTCCGGAGCGAGTGTGTCCAAGTCCGGCTCGATGTCGAGTTCGAGGAGAATGGAGTCGAATGAGCGGATAGCGGATAGGAGGATCCTGTTTGAGAGCAATGATTCGTCGGTGGGGAAGAGGTTAAGCGAGAGTGGGAGCGGTGAGGGAGTGGATGAGGAGGAAGATGAAGACGAGGGGATTGGAAAGAAAGAGAAGAGTGGAGGGGTTAAGAGTTTAGCTAAGACCTACCCCGAGGGAAAAGGTAGCCTACGATTGACTGTTATTGCAATTAAAATTTTACCTGGAAATTTATTAAATTTGGTTGTGATTGTCTCGGTTTCCAGATTTGTTAAGAGAATTGTCAATTCTTATGGATCTATTCCTACAATAGAAGCACTCTCTAGTGTGCCTCCTTAAATAATTAATGTTCCTTTTGAAAAAGCTATCGCTTGAATATTGTTTTTAAGGTATATTTGAAATACGGTATTCAAAAAGCTAATTCTTAAATATGATGTTCCTGAGAAGATATCTTGTAAAATATTTCATAGCTACTTATGATAATTTTAGTTGTCTTTGACAGATTGTAGTTATCTAGGCTAGTTTAGGATCTGTCGCTGTACCTATAGTCACTATGATCAGTAACTATTATATTAGTATATATACTGGTTTCTATTAGCAATATTCTGTAACATATCAAGTAGCTTTTGACTCATTAGTTATAATACAATAGTTTTGTGCTGATTGAAAAATTGTGTTTAGAACTTTGGTTCTGCCTGCTAACCTGAAAATGTTACCGAAATTTATACTGCTAATAAGTTATGCATTGAGAGAGCAGAATAATTTGCCTTTATTTGTTTCAGCTTGCTCTGCCATTCGCCTGTACAAGATGCTAAGTCACTGTCTTGAAGTTATGCCGGCAGGTATGTATATTGGACTGGTCTTTGATTTATTGTAGTTTTAAAGCATGGTATATAGTGAAATAATCATCATCCATGATGACATCAAGCCATGTTAGTACCATCTGTCGAAACGTTGAGCCGTTATGTCTGTTATCTATATTCTGATTTTGTGAATACCCAAGATTTTAGTCTTTGATTTGTTGTGACTGAAGTTGAAATGAGCAAGGTCTCCCTCAAGATTTGTCATTTAAAATATTTGGACTATATACTATTTGACTATAAATGTTTGAAAAAAGAATAAAAAAAGAATAAAAAAAGAATAAAATAAAAAAATACTATTTTGAAATATTTGACTCAATACTATTCATACTGAGCTGTTGGGAGAGCGAGAGAGAGAGAGAGAAGTAAGTTTAATTTCAAATTTCAGCGATCAACAGCAGAAGTACAATCAGATACAAGTAAATACAATTTAGTGAATATAACCTTTAAATCATATAATAGGTGTTGGGACTTACTTTTTAAATTAACTTCTGAAATCCTCACCTTTTCAAAGTATTCTTCACTTGTGTTGGACACAGAGCTAATGAGGAATCTTTCATTGATTAGGATCCATCAAAATTCTGTATTTCGTCTCACCACATTTACTTTTAAAATTTCCTTTTATCTATCAAAATTTGTGTACCTGGTATTTCATTTGAGGTCCAGCAATTGATTAGTTATAGCTTACTAAATTATTGATTGGGGAATTGAAGTAGTTTTCATTGTTATGTCCTGTCAATTGAAGAATAAAAAAGTAAATATATATCTTGAGCGTGTTCTTGTAGATTTGATCAGATATTGAGGATGGCCATTGAAAATTAATTCAGAAGTTACATTTCTGTAACATTTTTGTTTAAATAATGAGTATTGTATTATTGGGCATAAAAGTCATTACATTACACGACGCTACAGCTGACAATAGTTTGTTGTTAAGTAATGCATTGAACACAATCATAAATACTGGAAATATGATAAAATGTTCATTAAATTGACATTTATATTTCTATTTATCCCCTACAAGTTGATGATTACATACGACTGCAAAGCATTTTACCATTTCCTATCTTCTAATGGGAAGGAAACACATTGAAAACGACTATATTGTGCTTTTAAGATCAATCTTCTAGGATCAACAATACAAAAACAGCATTTGTGTGTCAACAAACTGCGTCCGGCCTTCACCTTCTAGTGTCTGTTTACTCATTTCCTGTTGCCTATACCGTTCAACCTTGACAATGAGTCACACTTTTACGAGGAATTGTATATTGTATGTGTATATATGTATACTGTAATTGTATATGTATTGTATGTATTGTAGATTCCTCACCCACCCCCATACCAAATTGTAACCCACTGTGGGTCACAAAGTGGGTTGACTATTCGAACAAGTATGGGTTTGGGTTTCAATTCTCAGACAGGAGCGTAGGAATACTGTTCAACGACACCACGAGAATGGTTCTTTCACCAGATGGCAGGTTCATTTTTTTAAATTTGTATATTTTATATTTTTTATATTTTATATATTTTTATATTTAAAAATATATAAAATATATAAAATATATATAGATTTCTTCTGTTTTTTAATATTTTATATATTTTTTCTTTCATACCGTTTATTTGTTCATCACAGCACAGATTATGCAAACAATAGGAACGCATGTAGTTAGATAAACAAGCAACAATATGGAACCCTTCAGGTAGGGCTAATTCATCGTCATCGTCATCATCATCATGATCAACATCATTATCATCATCATCATCATCATCATCATCATCAGAGCCAAGAAGTACATTTTTTAACCAAATAACATAAAATTAATTAGTAATGGTGACCATTGCTTAGTACACTGGCTGAGGCGGTAGCATATCGACAGGTTGTTCGACCGTGAACCAGTGGGCGCTGGGTTCAAATCCTGCGCTCGTCGTAGGATATAGGAGACTGACTTTAAACTTGGCTTTGGATTTTGGAGAGAAGATCGATCGATTGATTGATAGACTGATTGATTGATCGATTTAAGATTGATCGATTGATTGATTGATATATTGATTGATTGATCGATCGATTGATTGATTGATTGTTCGACTGATCGGCTGATTGATTGATCGATTGATGATTGATCAATTGATTGATTGATTGACTGATCGATTGATTGGTTGATTGATTGCAACACACAGGAGTATGACGACCTGATTTATTGATTGACCGATTGATTGATTGATTAATCGATTGATAGATTGATCGATTGATTGATTGATTGCAACACACAGGAGTATGACGACCTGATTTATTGATTGACCGATTGATTGATTGATTGATCGATTGATAGATTGATCGATTGATAGATTGATCGATTGATTGATTGATTGCAGCACACTGGTATACAACGACTTGAGCAACAAGACGTACCTATTCACGACGGACACGGCCCCGGCAGAGCAGCGCAAGAAGGTGACGCTGCTCATCTACTTCAGTCAATACATGGACGAGCATCTGATCAGCGGAGTGGACGTCCCGTCTCATCCGTATGGATACGTGAGCGCCGTCTACATGAAGAAGTGGTTCCGCACTGACCGAGCCATCGTCATGCATCTCAACAATGGAACCCTGCAGGTAGGGATAATATACGAGTAATTCATCATCAATCATCATCATCATCGTCGTCATCATCATCATCATCGTCATGCTTCTCAACAATGGAACCCTGCAGGTAGGGATAATATACGAGTAATTCATCATCGTCGTCGTCATCACCGTCATCGTAATCATCATCGTCATCATCATCATCGTCGTCATCATCGTCATGCAACTTAACAACGGAACCCTGAGGGTAGGGCTAATGTGCGACTAATTTATCATCATCATAATCATTATCATCATCACCATTACCATCATTATAATCATATCGTCGTCATCATCATTAGTATCTTCTTCATCATCTAATCAACAGCATCATTATCATCATTGTCTTCCCTTAAATATCAGTTTAACAAGGGCTGGGATATGAATAGAAATTTTTTCCTTCCATTCGTTTTAGAAATTTCTGTAGCAATTTCTGGAGCCTAGGCGTTTACTTACCGAATGCTCTTTCTAACGCTGGATCTTAGTGCTTTGTTGCCTTTTACGACACATACAGTTTACGGCTTTAATCTACTTTCCAGCATCCCGGACAAAACAGCAGTGAAATATTTGACTAATTACTGTCATTTATTTCATTGTTATTTCAAGCCACGAAATGAATGTATCTAAATGTACAGTTTATATATTTTACATACAGTTTATATTCATGTATGCATGATTATTCATTCATTTATATTCGTTGTTTTTCTACAAGTCTTTTTAAACTCTCATTGATTAGTCATTCTTTTATATTCTTGTTGGTCTATAAGACCAACAACGAATGAAAAGGTCTCAGGTAGGGGATTGGCTGGTGGTGTGTTTTAGGACAGAGACGATTTGAGACAGTCTGTTTGTAACCCGAACCTGGTTAAACTGGGATTCAAGGGAGGATGATGATGATGATGATGATGTTGGTCTACAAGACGTTTTAAATTCTCATTGATTAATTGTTCTTTTCATTCGTTGCAGGTGAACTTTTTCGAGGACCACACAAAGCTGATACTGAGCGTGGAAGGACAGGGCTACATAGTAACGTACATAGACGCCGATAGGCGCTCCGTCACCTATAGGCTGCTCCAGCTCGAGCACTTCGGATGCAATGAGCTGATCGAGGATAGGCTGAGATATGCTCTGAGGATGTTAGAGGGTGTCATCAACTTCGAAGGAGAGTCCGTGTGATCATTTAGATGCAGTCCGTGTGATCATTTAAATGCAGTCTGAGTAGTCATTTAAATGCAGTCTGAGTAAATTCAGTATATGTGTTAATTTAAATGCGTCCAGTCTATTCCGATACTGAATTGCAAATTTTTGGGTTAAATGGTCTGGAGGATGGATAGTGGGGGGGGGGCGAGACGATTTGATCATGGCTTTTTGGTTAAGTTTTGGCTTTTGATTAAGATTGAGTTTGAGTAGAGAACGCTAGGTAAGCTGAAGGTGGAATCGAACATTGATGCGATTAGGTTTAGAAGAGGCATCGTGAAATGAGTCAAGAGTGATTCTGAATGGTTTATTTCTTATCTAGATGTAAGATCACAGAGTGCTTTGATTGGTTCAACCGTGTTTCGAGAAACTTCCTCAGCTCGCCTCTCGTCTGATCTTAAATTGACCGCACTGAGGATTTGATCCAAACTTTCAAAAGTTTACCTTTCGATAGCCATCTTCGGGCGTCACAATACTTTTCGAGGTTTGACGAGAGGTTGGGTACTTTGAAACGTGTGTGGTCTATAATTATCGCAAAAACTTTATCGTATTGTAAAATCTCAGATATCAATTTGCGAACCTGGACCTCCTTCCCCACGTTACTCGATCAAGCGGAAGTGTCTAGTAAATTGTGGCTGCTACCGAACATTGCAAATGTCAAGCGAGCTCCATCACTGTTGCGTAGTATGATTGATTATTAAGGTGATTCTTATTATGATAATGTTGATAACTATACAATGCATCACTGTTATGTAGTATGATTGATTGGTTAGGTGACCCTGAAGACTTTGCTGTTGGTTATATGGCACATCTATAGCGCAGTTGTATAGACAAGGGATTTAAACTCCGTTACATATCTTTAGATGTACTTCCTTTGAAGGTGATGATGAAACTACTGATAACTGTTTTAAGGGACGTGATTGGTCAATTTTTTAAAATGAAGACTGAAGTGCTTATGCCTTGACATTTTCCTTGCTGAATTTCTGTAGTGAAAATAGAATAGTCAAAGTAGAAAGGTTATTGATGAATGCAAGAATGATAATAAATGACGGCTTTCCAATAAAATGAGCTCTAAAACTAAGATTAACGTTTGTTTCGTACACAAGGGTGGAGCCAGTGACAATGTCGATAAGATATTCGACCGGGGATCAGTATGTGCGGGGTTAAAATCCTGGGCTCACCCGTCACTGACATCGCTTTCAAGTGAGGAAACTGACGTTGGCTTGTTTAACATCCGCTGCTGAGACAGGCGAAATATTAATTCAACCATGCAGCGGTTGCAGCCGCAATCACGAATATAAAGAGTTTCATCTTTGTGCTCTGATCATTTTAAGATAATTGTTGAGGAGCTCAGCTGGGTGAGAGATACTCATAGACAGGAAATGTATCATGGACCTGCCATTTAACAGAACACTTGAGGCAGATAACTTATGTTATAAGCAGACATTTAAAGACAATCCACGTTTTGAAGTAATGGAATAAATCGGCGGACACATAATTAATTTAGCACACAATTTCTCTCGCTCTCTCTCTCTCTATTTCTCTGTCTCTGTCTCTCTCGTGTGAAACTATTGGATTACTAACTGCTTGACGCAACATCATCGAAGTTTTGAGTTACAATTTTAACAGTTTGTACATTTGTATTGCTTGGTTTTTAGAATTGTTATAATTCATCTGCTTGTGTAGTCGAATTCTAGAATTGATGATAATGACGAAACTGAAAAACACTGCGTTAGAATTTGCCAACTGACCGAAGTGGCCTTACTATTCTTGCAAGAGATCGGTAGATTTTTCGAGGCATTTATTACTTGATGTTGATGTAAATATCTTGTTTATATAGGTGGCTTAGTAAATATAAATCTCTAGGTAATGTAAATATTTCTGATGTATATTTTATAAAAAAGAATTATGTCGTTTGTGTTTGCAATGAGAGATAATTCATGGCTACTATGTAACCGTTACAATGCAAATGTTCTATTGGTTTTGTAGTTTTGAAATAAGTAATAAAAATGTCATAGCTGTGTGCAAATCCAATATATAGGTGTGTTTAAAAACACTGAATCTGAATGCATTCTGTACTTTGTATAAATGTCTAAATTCTGTAATTCCTTTCAGCCTGTTTCAAAGTGTAATTTTTCGAAACCTCAACTGTCTCGTTCAGAAATGAGCATTAATTCATAAATTCTTAGTTTCATTCTGTTCGCTGAATAGAGGGTTCATGCTTCAAATCTCAGAGTGCTTTGTTAGAACTACCACTAGGCTCTACTTGATATTATCTTCATATTAAACAACGGACGTTAATTTTCGAACCCTTAATTGTAGAACTTCAGTTTTTAACTGACATTTGTTTTCATGTTTTTATTTATGGCCTCAAAATGTGTGCCTCTGCCTATATGTGTGTTTGTATGTCCGCATTCTTTTAACTTTTGAGAAAGTTGGTAAAGTTCAGTGTGTCCGATATTACGTAATCGTTTCCCAAACAGTAAATCAATATATTGTAGCAAAGCTGCTTTAAAGAGAAACACTACTTCATAAGTAATTTTCCATGATTGATTAATAAATTTGTGCGCTATTCTGCGAAAACAAGACGTAAACCTAGAGAGTTTAATGTCCGTTTTATAATTAACTGATATCATGAAGAGCGTCTTTGGCAACACTGGCAAATTTGAGTCGTTGTGGTTGGTCCTAACGAATGAATAATAAGAGAACATAGCAACAATTAGAGTGCTACTTGAATCCGCGACAACATGGAGCAAAAAAATGCTACACTGAACGAGAAGTTCGCAGACTAGATAGGCTACTAGTTAAATTTACTCGTGAAAGAATGAAACGTTTAGCTTTAAATTAACGATAACAGTAACAATAATAACTACGAAAACAATAACATGAAGTCGAGCAAAAATCGAGTTCCAAACTGGCAACTTAAGAAATGGAAGAGGAGTTTATGTCAGTCTAGTGGCTCGTTCTGTCATCGTGTCTCATCCAATCTTCGGAAGTCATCATTTGAATCACTTCGGCCTTTGCTTTCATATGAACAGTTCTATAAACTGTTGAAACCCTTTTCCATCTCTCTTTTCCATCCAGTGTCCACGAGTTGCGACTAGCATGTAAATCTCCTTTTCTTAAATTCCCTTATCTTTGGACTGATTTTCTGCATTTTGGAATTAGCACTGTCTTTGGACCATCTTTTTGCTCGCCTACTTGATTGTGTCTCAATAGTGCTCGATGTGGTTATTGATGACTGTAGCACTCTAATTGTTATATTAATTGTTGTTATTCCTAATCTCTGTTTGGAAGTTCATCAGTCAGCTGTGTCAGCTAAAACAAAGATAAAACTTGGAAATAAGTTGGAAAGCCAGACAAAACATTGAATGTTTTGGCATCGTTTTATTGCTGATCTGAGAAAAACTTAGAATTGAATCATATCATAGGCCATTTTGCAAAATGTTGGCTGAAATTGCGCATGATAGTTTAAATTTTATTTTTGTATAGAGTTACGTGGATTGATACCATAAAACTACTCTGTAGATTATGAGCTTCATTTCTTCTAAAATATAATCTGAAGTCTTCATGATATTACCTCTTCATATTATTGTCTTTTTATTAAGTGATAATCTTAAGTAGAAATAAATTTAAATTGATACATTTAAAAAAAATTCGGAAATGGATCGTGTTTAGTGGCATCTCGCTAATGTGAAAAATTGCAATTGACCGTTTATCTTGTGTACCTTAGACCTTCATTTTGGCAGCACATTTGTGAGAGATACCGTACCGATATGATTTACGCAGCATAAATTGAAATATTGGTAGTATAATAAAACAGTATAAGAAACATTCCATGAGGGATATGTATTAACATTTATCATTTTCCTACTTATATACATGCCGTATATGTCTTAATCATTAGATATTCATCCATGCATTTATTCTATAATATTTTGTTGTAACTTTACCCTATGCAAGCATATCTAAATGTTACATGTGTTTTAATTAATATACGATTTTAATAAAGCTGTATTTCTGCTCAAGGAGTTCATTAAAATCGAATATAATATAATATATAAGACCATCCTCACCATAAAATATTTCCCCCACGATTAAATAGTAATTAATCCATCTAACTGAGGAAGGCAACGGGAAACCACCTCAGAAGCCATACTTTTCCCAAGCTATAGGTTATGTAAGGTATGTATAAGGCATAGCCTTCGTGAAGGAATTAACTTGTTGATCTAAGGAGTGCTGTTATGGAGCGAGAAAACAGACTTTGAGTATGAATGTGTACCTTGAATCTTCCACTTGGCAGTGCACTGAAGAGAAGAGGAGAAAGAAAGATGATAATATAAGCTGATTTCATCCCAACGGCAGAGCCTTACCGAGCCTAAACAATTCTCGTTATCTTTTAAAAGTAGTGCCTGATATTCAGTTACATCTTACCGCAATATCTGCTGCGATCAGTTTTTATTAGTGTTAAACTTTAAGGTTTCGGTTGATAAATTAAAAAGTTTCCCGGAACCAACACGGGGTATATCCCCGTGTTGGTTATAGCTAATCTGTATGTAGAGCTAATTCTATTGAGTTTGTTCCAATTTGATTGTCATTAACGTAAAGGATGGTACCAGAAAATTGCCCTAGTAATATTACCCGAGAAAAATAAATTGTAAAACATATTCTTTAGACATACAACATAACAGGTTTAATTAAGAACATCACATTATTGACTTATTATCAATTAGAGAAATAAAACAGAATTATTGCACAGTAATCAGATAATGGAGCAATGCAGACTTCAATTTATGCCAATATTAGGCACAACTCGAGCAATTTAGTGAAAGATTTTGACGAAACGTCCCTGAGATTGGCTCGCAATCGCTATAACGTATACTCGGATATAAGTACGATACGCCTGTTTCATTCCACAAGACAGGCAGCAGCATAGAGCCTAGTTAAAAGTAAACATGGCTCACTAAAAGTAACTCCATATTTACTCTCTCTATCTCTCTCTTAGTGCACTGCCTACCGGCAGGTCCCTGGTATATAACCCCTCCACTCTTTTCTGTCTTCCACTTTCCTTTTCATTTCCACATATTCTTTAAATCATCTAACATACCTAATCTCTACCTGCCCCTGCCTCTTTTTCCTTCCATTCTGCCTTCTATGACCTCTTTTAATAGACCTTCTCCCCTTAGAATGTGTCCTATCTAACTCTTTTTCCTATTTATTAATACATTTATCAACTGTCTATCTGTGCCAACTCTCTCCAGGACTTCCTCATTTGTAACCTTTTGAGTCCAGCTAATCCTCTCCATTCTTCTCCAAATCCACATTTCTAATGCCTCCAGTTTCCTAATGTCTTCCTTCCTTAAGGTCCATGTTTCACATCAATATAATATGTACTATAATATGGCATATTTGCTAGGGCAGTTTAAATCATTAAGGGACGACCTGCGGAATTCAACTTTCTAATCAAACTGCACAGAACTAACTTTGTTGGACAGCAGCCAAACAATGCAAACACTTCAATAATCATTATAGTCGTGAAAGTATTTGAAATAATGGTGTCAAATAAGAAAACAGAGCAGCATACGAGTGAAATCAAATTTGGCAACATTATTTATATAGGATAATTACAACAAATTACAAATAATTACAGTTCAAAGTAGTATGAACGATTCGAGAAAACGCAATAAGAGTCTAATGTCACAAACACTCTATGAGCGCTACACTACGGACGTCTAAAAGTGTTCCATATTACATCAAATGCAGAAATTAGTCTAAAACTAAATCTAAAAGAGCTATATATTATATCATCGTCATCATCCAGTGAATCCCAGATTAACTAGGGTTGAATTCTAAACTTTTTCATTCGTATTATAAAATTTTATAGCAATTTCTGGAGCCTTTGAGCTCACCAATCGAACGCCCATTCAGATGTTGGTTTGGATCTTAGCATTTTGTCGCCTTTTACGAAACATGATGTCTACGATTGGTCTATCCTTCAGCAATCCGGACACAACATGGGTAACCAGGACACAAGACGTGTAAATTTTTGTTACACGTTGCATCAAATACTGAAATTTAGTGAAAATAATAAATAATTTTCAGCGAAAGTATCACAAGAGTTTGGCATGTGTAAAAGATTGGAAAATGTAGCTGCAACGCTAGAACATTAAATGGCTGTTTTTCTACAAGTGGATGTTAAAACGGCTCATAAAGGATAAATACAACACTTTTAAACGCAATATCAAACACAAAGCATGAATATACATAAAAATATTGAGCACACTTACATTATTTGCATTAGACACTGTAAACACAAGAAACTAGGCACAATTATTATATTGACCACACCACACGTACAAAATATTGTTACCTTCAGCAAAACTGAATCCAGATAATTTATTTGTGACGATATGTTAAAAAAATTAGGAAATAAAAAGTTATTTATAATAAAATTTGAGATATAGCTAACATTTAAGAAGCAATTTTCATATTATAGTAGCAGAATCCTAATGTACCTAGAAGCAGAATCCTAATGTAACTAGTAACACAATACTTATTTACATAGTAGGCTATTAGTAGACGAATTGAAAACTGTAAATGACTAATCAGCTTCAACTACATCCATCGATGACTCATCTCCTGCAGGAACCGGTTCAAACTGCTAATCATATTCTGTCTGCTACATCCATCAATGACTCACTTCTACAGGAACCGCTTCAAACCGCTAATCATACTCTGTCTGCTATATCCATCGATGACTCATCTTCTGCAAGAACCGGTTCAAACCACTAATCAGCTTCTGCTACATCCATCAATGACTCATCTTCTTTAGGAACCGGTTCAAACCGCTAATCATATTCTGTCTGCTACATCCATTGATAACTCATTTTCTGCAGGAACCGGTTCAAACCGCATCCAACGATGACTCACCTTCTGCAGCAACCGGTTCAAACCGCTAATCATATTCTGTCTGCTACATCCATTGATGACTCATTTTCTGCAGGAACCGGTTCAAACCGCTTCAAACGATGACTCACCTTCTGCAGGAATCGGTTCAAACCGCTAATCATATTCTGTCTGCTACGTCCATCGATGACTCACTTCTGCAGGAACCGGTTCAAACCGCCTGACAGAGCGAATGATCTCGACGCCGTTCTCGGTAGTCGAGGAAGACTTTACGCTAAGCTCCACCTCTGAGATGTTCTCTGATTGGTTACGATTGTACAGTTCATGCTCAAGCGTGTTCCTCATTATCATTCGCACTACGGTTACCTACCACACACAAATATTACACAAAATTTTATACAATTAAATATGCAGTAAAACATAACATATTATTAAACATATAAATAACATATAATTTAATGTTATTTCATCCATGCTGTGTCCGGGTTGCTAAAGAATAGAGCAACCTTGGACTGCAAGTATCGTAAAAGTTGCAAAGCTCTAAGATTCAAATCAATGTCAGAAAGGGTATTTCGGTTGGTGAGCGCCTAGGCTTAAGAAATTGATTAAAAAAATTTCTAAAAGAGAATGATGATAATTATTAAAATACTACGAATATATTATAAAATATAAAACATTTTTGTATATACACATCTCTAGCGTGCTCCTCATAACGGCTGAAAATAGTGGCAAAGCTCATTTTTATTTCTACATGGCTTTTCCTTAATTGTAAGTATATGGAGAGATATTCTGCGGCTAGTTTAGCTTCAGGAATACAAATATTTCACAGGTGATTTCTTTAGAGAAAAAATTAAAGAAATCAAAGGCAGATGTGCAAGAAATTAGCGAACATTTGCATGAAAATAATATATGAACAGAAGTTTAAATGTACATGACATAAATAAAGATATCAAATATAAGCAAACAAATAATTATAATCTGTGACAACGTTACTACTGTATTCTGCACAACGTCACTCCGTGGACACCAGAGCAGCCTCCTCAACCCTCTGCCTCCACCTATCACGAGCAGCAAATCAGTGTTGTTTTCAGGCTAATTTAGCCGACTAGTTCTCCTCATACTCAAAGAGACGAGTGGACATCCATCACGATTGTGACAACATTAGAGAAACGTACAATCTCACACACTAAACTAGCGACCACTGCTCCACAGACAACTAAAACATACGAACTGCTCTCACATTTTTTGTTTTTGTTTATTTTTGCACTTACTACTTATTACAAAAAATGCACTTATTACTTAGTTTCTGATAATGTCTATTTAAGTTTTTTTCACACGTTCATTAATGTGATCACCCAGTGAAACTTGGTGAAAATAAAACATATTTCTCTCTCTCTCTCTCTCACTCTAAAAAGCACTTTCACCGAACCTGCCTGGTCTGCCCCATGCGATGCACTCGCCCTATGGCCTGAGCCTCAACGGCTAGAGCCTCAGCACGCGTCCCAGACACAGGATCGAGCAGTATCACGTGAGTCGCCTCTATTAGGTTACTCCCGGACGCAGCGTGCTCCAACGACAGCATTATCACCCGCGTAGACGTCAAACCTGACAGCAGTATCAACAAAATAGCATGTTGTGAAACAGTTGTTAAAGTAAGGTTATATTAATGTTTACGTGTTTGTGATATAATGGTTTTTTAAAGGTGCAAACTGGACTTGGACTGCCAAAGGTGGAACAGGATTCGACACTGTACCAGTGAACTTGGACTTGTGGGGGAACAGGATTCGACACTGTACCAGTGGACTTGGACTAGCCAGGCACTGCTGGACTTTACTTGAGAGCAGAAGACTTGAACTTGAGGTTGACTGGACAGTCTACAGCTCTGACAAATAAACAGCGATGTTACATTGCAGATGTCAGAAGGTGTATGTTTCTAACAATCACAAGCCTAGCCAGCGCAAATACTTTTGTATTGTTATATGTTTATCTAATTACATGCACGTTCCCATTGTTTGTATAATCTGTGCTGTGATGAACAAATAAACGATACTAAACCAAAAAAAGATATGTATTATTATTATTATTAACAACACAAATTTATATAGCAGTTTCATGGTCGAACTCGGTCTTTGAGACTACTTTACAGAAAGAATTCAATAGTAATAATAAGCAAAATAACAATTACATTTAGATTAATATCTAAACTAGTAAAAAATGTCTACATATGAGTGGAACTTTATACTATCCAGCATCACTCATTCCTGTCTTCCTTTACCAAATACTTATAATAAACATACATACGTATATAGTACTTTCATGTGGAAAAACTACGCGACCACAATAATGTTTTGACACCATGCAAAATACACGATGTGATCAGTACAAACCTTTGAACTGATTCAACGCCCTATTGCGCATATAAACGTTGCCCTTGATGAAAACGTTCTTGATTCCGTTCTCCATCAGAGTCTCTCCGACTAATTCCAGCATTTTGTTGTATTGAGAGAATATGACGATTCTGCTGTCTTCGCTTTCCTTGAACAGATAACGAAGGTAGAAGACAAGATAAGCCATCTTTGTTCCATAGCGCTGCGTCAGGTCTTGTAGTTCTTCTGCTTTATCTATAATAATAATAATTATAATAATAATAATTATAATAATAATAATAAAGGTTTAAAAACTGCTTCCTCATACAAAAATGATGTCAGGGACGTCCCCCCATCACATGTGACCACAAAACGATTCACCCCAAACGATCTTAAAAACATGTGCTGAAGAGAAAGAAAAAGATCCTAAACGGTGCCAGTCTAGTGATCAAAAAGTCAGGCAAGAAGAAAGAAAGTCTATGGTGGGAAGAGATGTGTTTTTAACCTACAACGGAAATTGGAAGTAGTAGAAAATGAGCGAAGATCTGAACCAAACATGTACATGCCTAGAAAATAAGCTGAATGAGGGTCAATTGTTTTGGAAAATTCTCTATTTTCAAGGTTCTATGTAAACTGCACACGCTTAGATAACATTCACAACACAAGCTAAGATAACATATTTTTCAATTCAATCTTTTAATTTGTTTTCCATGTCCTAATATATATATTATTATTTTTATTAAATTTTTTAATGCATTTTTTTTCTTATTATAATTAAACAAATTTCAATTTACATGCTTAGATAATATTCACAACACAAGCTTAAATAAATGGTATAAACTTGGAACTCAAAGAGCTTGCCTGAATCGACTGTTTTCTCAGACATTTTCTCAGCATCATCTATCTTCACCTGCTTCAGAAGCATCCGGTCTATTGGTCTGCGACAAGTCGGGCAAAGATTTTGAACTGCAATGCACGAAAGAATGCATTCGGTGCAGAAGAAATGTCCACACGGAGTTATACTCGCATTCTTCATTTCTTCAAAACAAACAATACAATTCTTATCTAGCGACTGAAGATTGGGTGAGATTGATTTAAAATACTGCAGCGATGAGGTGTGAGTGTGCAGCGTTGTTTCCTCAAGCATCACCAAATTCCTCAGCCTCTTTATCAGCGCAGAGAGACGCTTTCGTTCTGCTTCGTCATAAACACAATCAAGGCAGGTCTGGTTTGATACTATTTGGGTCCTGTAATCCTTGATAGCTTTCTCAGCAATCTCAATTCTACGGTAAGCCTCCGAGATCATGGCCGCGGTAACTTCTTCAAGCGACATCTGCTTGCTTCCGAGTATATCGTTAACACTCCTCACCAGCAGAAGATGACAACAAAGTTTTCTCTTCTCTTCGTCATTCGTCTGTCGATCGTAGATTCCCTGTTCAACAGCGGAGAACGTGAGAAGCATCAGTTCCTCTTTATAACCGGGCACAATGTACTCATCCCCGACAGATTCTTTTGTGTTCCTCATGAAGAGATTTGAATGAATGAAGTGAATCACAGAACGTACGTCATTAAGGACAGGCTCCTTCCATTTAGCAGGCAGCTCCTCCCACGAGACTCTCCTCGACTTTGGTACGACCACACAATGAGAGTTTTCTTTGGCGACATGAAATACACCATTATCATTAAGCAGCTTAGCATCATCAATGGAAAAACCCAGAAAGAACATAGCACCCTGTAAGCTCTCCATCTCTTTAGGGAATGGCGTCCCAGTCACATACCAGCGATGATGTGAGCTGATATAACGAAAACTTCGCAGACCCAGTCCGTCCTTTTCCTGTGTATCAATACCATGCAGCACTCGATATCTCAGCAGTTCATGTGCTTCGTCGCAGATCACCCTCCACCACATAAAGTGGTTCAGATTGGGAGCCTTACGATCGAGCAGATCCTTTCCGACAACGAGCAGAAGGCTGGAAAGTTCAGCCAAAGCTGCCGCGCCGCTGGTAGATTTCGTGAAGGTTTCGTTCAACGTTAGAAACTGAACCGACACAATCACCACGTCGCACAATATAATATCTGAATAACTCAACAACTCCAGCTCTTTCTTTGTGCTGATGATGAAGACTTTAAGCGACGGAGCACAACGATTGATTTCACGCATCCACTGAGTTGTCAAATGGCTCGGTGCGACAATTAAATTAGCCCTGCTTTCCAGAAACGTTGGATTCCGTCGAAGTTTCTTCATAAGTACAAGCAGCCTGACAGTTGGGGCTGGTCTATACAGGATTAATCCAAGAATACTAAGAGTCTTTCCGAGTCCCATCTCATCCGCCAGTATTCCACCTTTAGTCCTGATGGTGTAGGTCGTGAAGGGATGATTCGGAATAGGCGGGTGATAAATCAGACCACGGTTTATATCGAACCTTAAAACAGATTTTATGCCATTAAACGGCACAAGAGATGATACCTCCACACCCGCCGGTAACGTTTCTTCCACATCTTTCATCCATTGAATGTTTCGCATCTGATATCCCTTCAACGTTACTCCCTTCAAGCCCTTCGGTTGAGTTTCCATCACATCGATAGTTTTTACACTGGCTTGATTGAATATGCTAAAACTTACCGGTTGCCACGATTTACGAACGATTTCGACAAGTCTCAACTTGTCACCTTCTAGCAGCTGCCCACCTGTAGACATTCTTATTTCCAGTTCTGAGACGTTGACCAATATAATTGATTCTTTGCAGTAGAACTCTCCAACAGGAAGCGAAACGGGCTCATTGTTAAAATTCGTTACTCTAAAGAGCGTGTTATCCTTAAAGTTAATCATAAGACCGTTACATATACCTCTAAATACTTCAACAAACTCACCATCAAGCATAGTTGAGCTAGTGGGTCCACTGGAAGATACACTAGATGTACCCGCTGTTAAATTAAACTCCAGATCCTCTGATTGGTCATATCTTGCTTTCTTGCTCCGCCTACAGACATCGTTTAGACTGTTGTCGTTATCAACAGATTCCGGATCAGTCAGTTCTCCATCGCTCTGATCTACCTGGGATGATCTCGTCACAGTGGCAGAGACTTTACCCCTACGTCTCACCCTGGTGTTCATATTTATCTCAGTAAGAATGTTTTCACTGATCTCGTCCTCACTATCAAGTCCCTTTGCCAGTCTTATTTTAGAAAATGCATTTCTAGGATTGTTTTCGTTAAACTCAGAAATTGCAGCTGACTCTTCGCGCAAACTGTCTGCTTTGAGAGAGTTGTCCAAGTTCAGTTCAACCATAGCCAGCTCCGTGTGAGAAGGTTTGGGAAATGATGTAGACGGCATATCACCGCCAGCGCTCGATAGCAGCAATTCAGCAGCAGCTATTTCAGCAGCAGAACGTAATGTGGTTGAGCCAGCAGCAGTAGCAGCAAGCCCAGCTGTTGGCTTAGCAGTAGCCGCAGCTGTCAACGCAGCAGCTGTTGACGCAGCAGCTGTTGTCAATTCAGCAGCAGCTGCTGAAGAGGAAGGACTGCTTCCAGCTGCTAAATTTATTACATTGCCCCTTTCATATTCATACTGCAGACAAAATCGAATCACCACATTAAACTGATTAACAAATTATCAAATTTAGATAATAATGATGCTAGAGTTACGATATTTGCACTAAAGAAAATTTTAATGACTCTTTCTGTACCGTTAGTTTACCGAGACAGCAGTGATCTAGGTGAGCCACTACCTCAGATATCAAACTAGCCATCAAACCGGCACAGTCATAAAACTGGCTCAGACATAAAACCAGATCAGTCATCAAACTGGCTCAGGCATCAAACTGGCTCAGGCATCAAACTGGCTCAGGCATCAAACAGGTAACTCTGATAATTAATTAGATAATTTTAAGTGTAATAATTAAAATCATTACATTATTATTTTTTATCCAGTATTGGTTGAGTGTGCACCTAAGAATCATAATAATAATAATAACAAAGGTCTAAAATTCACTTTCAAGGATGATGTCAGGGACGTCCTCCCATCACATGTTACTACAAATTGATTCACTCAAACGATTTGAAAAAACTAAGAAAAACAGGAGATGTTCCTTCAAGAGGAACAGTGTTTGCCTGGTGATCAAAAGACAGTCAGGTAATAATATTTGTAATTTTGGTGAGAATATTTCGAATTTTGGTGTGAATATTTGTAATTTTGAGCATCAGTGACATCAGTAAAGGTAATTAAGTTAATTTTTGTTAAATACTTTCAAACTACATATGTAATAATCATCTTCAGATATTCAATGAATTTATTAATAGAAATGTCAAATTGAAATTTATTTGTTTGCATAATAATAATTGCTATAGAAATTGCTACAAAACCTTAAACAAATTCAAAAAAAGTCTATTCGTATCCCGAACCTGGTTAAACTGGGATTTAAGGGAAGATGATGATGATGATATAATAATAATTTACGATAGATAATTTTATAGTAACCAAAGTTTAGCGTTTAAAATAGTGATTATTAACCTACCTGCGTAGCTTCGAAATCATCCAAACTGTAGACGTTAGTTACTATTCTGCCGTTAACCACATCAGAAAATTTCATCAGACTGCTCTCATCATACGAGGGAGCCTCGTATAGCCTAGCCGCGAAGGGTGGACTAGTGACAACGTTGTACCTATATTGAGCATAGGCTAATAAATCTTCCTCGACAACTGCGCCTCCCTCCTAAGTAAAACAAATCGTTAATTATACAGCAAGATAACATACGTATATATTCCAGTCATTTACAATTCTCCCAGCAACCTGGTTGTTACAAAGTTCAATAGTTTATGTTAAATATTCATTCAAACTTTGTGAATTGAACTATCGTGGATTCAATTCCCAGCTACGCTGATCTGAGAGTACAATCTCAAACATTCACAAGACTGGTTATATAGAAAATGAAGTAAATTGCCTTTAGAAGGGTTTTAAAATGTGGTATTAAGAGTGATAGATATCAACATAGTTGCTCATTTCTCTATAACCTGTGATATTTATTTAAATATTATTTTACAGATTTTGAATGTTCATACCCTGAATGACTTTTGAACACCGCCGAGTGTTATCTTCATTCCATCGTCCAACATCTTACTCTTAACCTTCGTGCCGTTAACTAAAACCACGCTGCCTTCCACTGCTTCTAGAAAATACCGACCGTCTATGCGAACCAGCTGTTACACAATCCGATGCAAATAAATCAAAATCAGTTACACATTAGAAGTTACATCGTTAGCATTTAGACTAAATAGATTTGTCTTTGTTAATGTAAATATAAATTTCATATTACTAATTATTATATAATTATTATATATATATATATATATATGTTTGTCATTTCATGTTTTATATTATTCGATCAATCCCAGGAGCCAAGTTTATATGCTTAAAAAGTTTTTAATCCATTAATAAACATTTTATTATATACCAATTAATTTAATATAATAAAAAACCAATGAATCAAAGCCTAGTAACGGAACAAATTAGACATTTGCCATGTACCATAAATTTAGCAACCAGATGGTCCGTAATATAGCAATATCAGAATTTACCACAACTGATACCATCTTTCGTAATTCCAATCCTTCTTCAAAAATACCAGAATTTACCGTAACTGATATCATCTTTCATTATTTCAATCCTTCTTCCTAGGGCTTACATACTATACATGATTAGAACATCCAGCTTGTTTTTAAACTATTCACAAATACCGCATTCAAAACCTCCTCATTCAAAGAGTTCCACCTATCAATTACCCTACATAGAGAAAAAGAAAACTTTCCTAAATCTGTACTTACACTAGGCTTAAACAACTTATAGCTATGACCTATTAAACCATTATTGGAGAAATAGAAAAAATCTAATGCTCTTAATTCGGTAAACCTACTGCAATAATTTATAAACCTCTATAAGATCACCTCTAATTCTCCTGGTTTCTAGGGTTGTCAGTTGAACTGACCTTAGTTTCTCCTCATACCGTAATGCTTTGAATCCCCTAATAGTTCTTAATGCTCTTCTTTGCACAGCTTCAGTATGTTCAATATCCTTTCTGTAGTCTGGTCTATTACAAGTGAATATTACAAGGAAGTTTATAAATCTCTCCAGAGCATTAATTGCATTAATCACCTCTTACAAATTAATTAAAGTATACTGATGCTGAAGGCTGGAGCCAGTAGCGATGTTGGTAAGATATTTGACGGCGGATCAGTATGTGCCGAGTTCAAATCCTGGGCTTGCTCATCACTGACATCGCTTTCAAGTGAGGAGTGAGGAAACTGACATTAACATTAGCGTTTTGATGAATTAATGATTCATTCTTCATTAGGAATAAGAAGCCTGCTCTATGTCTTCAACAAAGCTTACACAACACGTCCATTTTCATTATTCCACAGCATAACATAATATCTATCATTTTCAGTGCTTGAATTCTTCAACAGTTTATAGTCCAATTACTTCCTGTGAATATCCAATACACTCAGGTCAGCTAGCCAGAGTACTGAAATCAAATTGGCTCAATTTGCTTAGGGTCACTGCAAATTTAATGATATTACAGACCGAACTATACAGTGAATTAATTTGATACTAACAGTGATGTGTTTACGGCTGATGAACTTGCTCAAGATTTTTACATCAGACATATAACTTCGTCCAATCGTTATAAAGTTTTCCCTGAGTGGAATGCATTGCGGTGGTTCATACGAATCACTCCCCTTGCTGTATCGAAGCAACGTCAACATTTTGTCTGTAAAATACAATTATTTAATTTCGTCAATTTAATTTGTGTTGTCAAGCCAAGTTTGAGTGCACATGTTTATTTCGCCAATTGAGTGTTTGTAGGCAAAAATATAATTTACCACTTTGAAAGCCTGTACAATAACGAGTATTGATCTCACGTTACTTTGTTCACTTCAGACATTACATCAAAAAGTTTATCGTTCATTAATGTAAATAACAATTAGAGAAACAATTAATGTTATGAGATTACTTATTTTAAAAATATGAGTACTTTTACTCAAAAATTACTATTTTTGTTAAATACTTTTCCCCTTTTTAAAGTAATATTCAAAAACGTTTACTTCTACCTTTACCTTAACCAGTAATTACTGTATTACTTTTACTTTTTACATCACTCAGCTAATATTATATTAAACAAATATAGGTGCACTAACGTCAATAAAAAATTGAATGATACGTTAATTAATTTTAAACTAATTTTGCAGTTTATTATGTTTGAGGTCAACTAACAAATCTCAGAAATTTTCACTAAATTCACTTAGCGCGCCTTAAGGGCTAAGAGTTGTAAACATGTCTGACCTTCACCTCTCACTTGCTTATTATTAATTAATACTTTATTAGTTATTATTCCCTGGTTCACGACAACGTTGAATTATGAAAGTGCTCCAATGTTAACAAACTATAGTTTGTATATATTAACTTAGGACCGGTATGATTGGAAATTTCTTTTCGAAAAATTAAAGTTTCCCTATTTAAGCAGCGGAGGCTTTGCCGATATCGTTAGGTCATCATGGACCTTGGTCTATTCTTGTCGCTGTTTTAACGATATGATATTAATAATTTCACACATTATAATAAATGAAGAACTAGACTACATTTAGCACATTTAATACGTACCGCACGTTTAAACCGTTAAGCAATTTACTATTTTCTCTGTCACCAGTCCTATGAATGTCCGAAATTTTACTCTCAGATCAGTGCAGCTGGGAATTAAACACACGAGAGTTCAATTCACCTCTGGGCTGCCATCTAAAGCTTTATGACCTTTTCTACTCTTCTATAACCACTGCGCAATTGAGACATTCACAATTATGTTGCTTGTTTATGGCCTATCTTGACTTCTAAGAGTGGATGAACGTTATATTCTATCAGTTATTATATTCTAATGAAACCTTATTTATTATAAGAATTTAATTTTCGCAATACTTGGACTAAATCGTACTAACTAAATACCATTGCGATTTAGTCCCAATACTGGGACTAAACTTACGTATACGTTATCTACACCTCTACCATTGCGATTTAGTCCCAATACTGGGACTAAATCGCAATGGTTAGAGGTGTAGATAACGTCATGAAGTTTTAAATGACTGACCCTGTGATGACTTGAAACCTCGTGGGTTCGAATCCCAGCCGCGCTGACCTGAGAGTAAAATCTCGGACATTCACTGGACTGGTTGCACGGAAATTGGACAAAATTGCCTAACGGATTTAACATGTGGTATTAAAAGTGATAGATGTCAACGTATTTGATCATTTCACTATAATGCGTGTTATTATTATTAAATCCTTTTCCTGTTGCTTTTATTGTACATTTTTGCTATTTTTAAAATAATATATTTGATTTGTAAACGGAGCAAGAAGTCAGAAGCAGATCAATTTTTAAAGAACTGAAGCAAACATAAACAGATAATATGGAGTCTAAAGCTACGGATTCGTGGGAGGTTGTTGCGGGTAAAAAGTCCGGCAAGTCCGCCGAACCGATGAACAAGAGCAAGAAAAAAGCGATACGAGAAAAAATGCCGACGATTCAACCCTCAGGTCTGTCCCGATGTCTAGAAGTGTGTATTTGAGAGCTATGGCAAAAGCCGGTAGTATTTCATAACAGTTGCATGCGCTGACGTGTGAAATGTTAGACAAATGTTATCTTGTTTTGTAATGTTATCTATTGTGTTGCTCTTTGGGTCATAATAATTAGTGTATTTCCTTGTGTGACAACTCACGGAACTAATAGGTCGTAAAATTGTTAGAATATCTATAATGAAATTTTAATGTAGGTTTCAAAAATAATATCAACTTTTAGTCTACAATAAGGCAATATAAAGTAAAAGTAAACGCGCATTTTAGTGAAATTATCAACTATGTTGATATCTATCACTTTTTAATACCATATGTTTAAACCGTTAGGTTAAACTATTCCATTTTCCATGTAACCAGTCCAGTGAATGTCCGAGATTATACTCTCAGATCAGCGCGTCTAGGATTCGAAACCATGAGGATTCAATTCACCTCTGGATCTGTCATTTAATACTTCATGACATATGCATTTAAGACATTCAATTTCAGTAGATATTCTAATTTTCAAATGTTTATATTTTTAACTGTGGTATTAGAATCCTAACCCAAGTTGGGGCTTGCATAACATTTGAGGTCGCCCCTCTCGATGATCCCGTCTAGGAGAGACTAGCACACAGCTGCTGTTTCAATGTTCTTGGAAGTGCTAGTTCTTTATACTGGCACATTCAAATCCTTTATACTTTTATATCTTTATACTTTATACTGGCTTACTTCCTTTAGATACACATTAGTCTGCATCTATGATATCTTTGATAATCAGATCAAGAGAAGTTGTCTCTGTTGTATTATATATATATATATATATATATATATATATATGTTCCCTGTCTAATTTAAAACATATTATATTTTGCACATTATCAGTGTCGTATCTTTGTCATTGTAGAATAGATTGACCACACTTGACACGTCCTTCGAATAGATGTATCTAAGCAAGATAAAAGCAATGAGTAACTACTTATGAAGTCAATTTTCAAGCTAAAGGCTACATTGAAGTTTTCTAAAAGTACAGCCTTTGTGATGATTATCAGACCAAATTGATCTGTTGATTTTGTTTAGCTAGCAGACTGTAGTTTGGAATATACACGTTAGACCTGCCATTCCGAAAAACGTTACAGAGACATTGTGTTAATAATTAATTAATGTATTAATTGCAGCCCCTGTTGAAGAATCAAGTACCATCTACGAAGCATTCATAAAGAATGAGGAGAAGAAGGAGAAGAAAGCTTTACTGCTGAAGCAGCAGCAGGCAGCAGCTCAAAACTCTCCCTCAGCTGTTGGCAAGAAAAATGTTCCCGCAGTAAAAAAAGAAAATAAGGTGGAAAAGAAAGAGAAATCTGTGTCACTTGAGGAAGCTGTTGGGAAGGTGTGTTAATGATGTACATAAATTTGCGGAGACTTAACTAGTAAGATTAATAGATACGTAGTGCGTAGTGCATTCGCTGCTCTGTTTATGTTTGATTTACTTTATGATGCACTAGTTCAGTATTAATTTGGCTACCTTTCATGAGAAATATTGAACTTGTTCCTCTTAAAATTTAAAAGTATAAGATGAATTTAGAGTATTATTACTATTACTGGAAGATATAATCTTGCTTGGACAAGTGTTAAAGGCTTTGAATCCTTGCTACAAATGTTTAATTATTATTTGATCGTAAATTTTGTTTGCTTTTTGTTACATTAGCATATGTGCTTTGAAGTTTGTAATAGACAGCTTGCCTATTTCAATTCATAAATTTGATATTATGTGTCTCTTTGTTTTCACTGAGTTGCCATCTCTTGGTGTTTGACAATTGACTTTGTATATTTATAAAAATTTCATGAACGATGCAGTCTGTTGATATAAACTTAATAGTCCTTAACATATGTTAATTTTATGGTATTTAACGACACATTGCATATGTAGTTAGTTGGTTTCATCTTATTCCAATGGGTGCAGGTTTGTTTATAGACGCAGCACATCTATAAACAATCCTGGTACAACAGATTGATTTGAAACTGGTAAAGCTAATGGTAACGTCAGTTTCCTCCTTCAAAAACAATGTCAGTGATGGGCGAGCCCAGGATTTGAACCCCGCACATACTGATCCGCAGTCGAATATCTTACCGACATCTCCACTGGCTCCAGCCAGCGAAGAAGCCATATGAAGAAGTTTGCTATCTTGCAGATGCTTCAATGTTGCCATCATTTATACTAACGGCTATCTGTGCATTATATAGTACATTGTTAAGGGTACCTATATATTTGTAGGACGTTGCAATGGGTTCCTATGTATTTGTATCATATTGTAAATACTGCCTGTATATTCGAAGCATATTGTAATGGATAGCTATATATTAATAACACCTGTAATGGATGGCATTATATTGTAACGCACTGCAATGGATGTCACTATATTTGTATCACACTAATGGATGGCATTATATTTGTAACACACTGTAGTGGATGGTGTTATATTTGTAACACACTGTAGTGGATGGTGTTATATTTGTAACACACTGTAGTGGATGGTGTTATATTTGTAACACACTGTAATGGACAGTATCATATTTGTAACACGCTGTAATGGATGGTATCATATTTGTAACACGCTGTAATGGATGGTATCATATTTGTAACACGCTGTATAGATTGATGTGAAGAAGTTTGAACAGTGGCTGGAGAAGACGAAGCAGACGTTTCCTGATCATCCGGACATTTGGCTCAAGGATCTGGCATCACTGTTGAATCTTGAGCTTGGCAATGTTGTGGACAATGATCCTGTGTTGTCTAATAAATCAACAGGTTAGAACTCTGTGAATATGTAGATATCTCTAATAAACCAATGGGTTATAACTCTGTGTATATGTAGATAGATATATTGTGTTCTCTAATAAACCAAAGGGTTATAACTTTGTTTATAAGTAGATAGATATATTATGTTCTCTGATAAACCAACAAGTTAGAACTCTGTATATGATGATTATTGATGGGAGAGAGCACTGGATTTGAAGCCTGCACCCACTGATCTGCAGCCTTACGACTTTGCAACATGCTACTGGCTCAGACCAAAGAGTGATCAATTGATTGACATATTGATTGCTTTTATAGGATATCCGCTGTCGAAGCTACCCAGGCGCGTGCAGGATCTAATGTACGGCACTCTGAAGAAGGCTTCCGCTGAGGTTGTGGCAGACTTTGTGCTGCACTGTGTGCAACAACTTCTAGAAGGACAGTTGAGAGGAGTCTCCACTGTGGGCTATAGAATGTTCATACAGCTTGTTCTCTCCAGTCAGCCGCAGGCTGTCGTCAATCATCTCGATACGGTAACTCTATCTGATCTTCTATCAGATCTTTCTCTCTCTCTCTCTCTAGTGTTCTGCCAAGTGGCAGGTCCAAGGTACATAGTAATAACCAGAGTCTGCTTTCACGCTTCTTACAGAGCACTCCATAGACTAGCAAGTTAATCTCATCTCAAAAGGCTGCGCCTTACCTCATGAAGCCTGTAGTTTACCAAACAAATGGCTTACGGGATGGTTTTGCAATACCTTCCTTAGTTTTTGCTTTGTTACCTTTTATGACCCACATAATTAACGGTCTGTCCATTGTTCAGTGTTCCAGGCACAACATGGAAAATGATCTTCTATCTATCCTTATTTGCTGATTTAAAATCATTTGCTGTAGAAATATATGTATTAAAATCGAAACGAGAAATTTCACTCAATAATCATATTCTAGGCTCCATCAAATGCAATTTGATTGTAAAATGAAGTCAGAGGACCACTTAAATACCCTGCATGTAGTTGACAAATGCTATTACAGTAACGAGTTAGTTTAAGGGTGAGTAAAGTATCTATATGACCAATGAGTTAATTTTTTTGAGAAGACTTATAAATATAATACGCATAATATTTGCTGGAAATGCTATGCATTAGTGCTCAATAAGTGCATACAAAACCCAAAGACTGCTGGTAAAGACATATACCAGACATGATTCAGTCAATAGGTTTAAATGGATTTTTATTTCTTCGATTTAGTCAATATTTGGAATTAATTTAAAACCGTAATTGTTTAATTTTTTCCTGATTTTGTGTCTGCGTTACAGTATTTGGACTTGTTGAAGCAGAATGTAAGTCGAACAAACAGAGCTCTGTTGATACTGTGGTCAGTGGGGCAGGTGGGCTTGTCCAGTCTAACATGTGGTCTGAGAGGTATATCGTGTTATATACTATATAATAGTATACATATATATATATATATATATATATATATATATATATATATAGAAGGAGTGGAGAAGGTCTATTCATATCCCGACCCTAGTTAAACTGGGATTAAAAGATAGATGATGATGATGATCATTTATTGAATTAACAAATCTTTTCGTTACATCAGTTATTGTTACTTTAGAAGGCAACTCAAAGTAAACATCTACAAAACATCCTTCTCGCGTTGCAGTAGATGATTGATAAAGATATCGTTGTATTACAGTTTGGTTGGTGATCATGCTGCCTGTGATGGATGTGAGAAGTCTGTCCAACTACTGTATGCTCTACCTGGAAAACCTGCTCAGGTATCTTACACTTCATTAACCACAAGAGGTCCTATCTATGTAATAATAATAATAATAACAATAACAACAATTAGAGTGCTACAGTCATCAATGACAACATCGAGCATTATTGAGACAAAATCAAGCCGGCGAGCAAAAAAAAAGAAGGTCCAAAAACGGTGCAAATTCCAAAATCCAGAAGTTCAGTCCCAAGTAAAGCGAGTTAAAGAAAAGATGGTTTAGGCGCAGGTCGCTGATCATGGACACTGGATGGAAAAGAGAGCTGGAAAAGATAGGTCTTCAACTGCTTATGGAACTGCTCATAGGAAAGCAAAGGTTGATGTGATTCAAATGAAGATTTCCGAAGATTGGATGGAAGAGAATTCCAGATCTGAGGTTCAGCATGCTGGAAAGAACGATTAGATAGCTTAGAGCGTGAAGGTAAGCTAGGTCTCACAAGAGTAATTAACTTAGAAGACCGAGTAATAGCAGGCTGCATCACTTTAATCAAGTGAGACATACAAGGTTGTCCAGGGATGGTGATGGACTTATACGTTAACGAAGCTGTTTTGTAAATGATACGCTCTTTAATCTTTAGCCAGTGCAAAGACTTCAAAATAGGCGTAACATGTGAGTACTTGGAACTGCAAAAAATTGCTCACGCAAGAGAATTCTGAACAAACTGCAACCAATCAATATATATCCAGGGAGATTTAAAAACAGGGAATTGCAGTAGTCCAACTTCGATTGCACAAGAGCAGCACCAATTGTAGCAGCTGTCTCACGTGACAAATATGGACGTATTCGACGAAGATCACGGATATGGAAGAAACATGCTTGTGAAGTTTTAGTTATGTGTTCGTGGAAGGTTAGGTGTTTATTAAGGATAACACCGAGATTTCTCTCAGAAGAAACAGGTGATATTTTAATACCCGAAGATAACGAAAGAGTTTTCCCATTCAGCTTCAGAAGCTGTTGAGGTGTCCCGACCAACAAGAATTCAGTCTTAGATGGATTAAGTGCCAAGAAATTAGCAAACATCCAAGAGGATATAGACTGAAGACTTTGTTGCAGGAGGGTTTCAGCATTAGAATTGGAGTTAGGGGTGAAACAAGTGTACATTTGAGTGTCATCAGCATATAGTTCATGATCAAGAGAATGAGAAGAGATTAGAGTGCTGTATAGAGGTTAAAGAGGATAGGACCAAGAACGTAGCCTTGAGGCACACCATACTTTAAGTGAGAAGGCAAAGAGATGTACTCCATCACTTTCACACTAATAGAACGATCCGTCAGATAGGAGGAAAATCAATCAAGAACAATTCCACGAACACCAAACCAGGAAGAAAGACGTTCCAGAAGAATATTGTGATCAATGGTATCAAAAGCGGCCGAAAGATCAAGCATACATAATCCAGTAAAGCGTTGTGTGCACATGGCATTAACAATAGAATTGCACACAGATAGAAGCACCGTTTCAGTTGAACGATGCTTAGTATAAGCAGCTTGATGCTTATTAAATAGATCATTGTAAGAGAGATGAGTAGAAAGCCTCTGAAGAACAATTCTTTCAGTGATCTTAGATATGTATGACAGATTTGATATAGGCCTGTAATTCAATCCTTTCATGTAGATCCTTTCATGTTCATTTCTACTTCCAGATTTCTTCTTTCAGGATTACTTCCAGTCTCCAGAATTCCAGTTCTTTCCAGGACTACTGCTTGAATTCTAGCTCCTTTCAGGACTTCCTAATTTGTCATTTTGTAATCCAAACGATTTTCAAACCTTCTCTAAATTCATTCCAATTCGTTAACACATCAATTTTCTCATAATTTCTAACAATTTACGCACGGCTCAGTTTTCAAAACCTGTACAAGAGTGTTCCGTTCCCTAGTCTAGAATGGTTTAGATTTAGCCTGATTCTTTAAGTCCTGATTAGAGATTAGTTTGATATACAAAATATTGATTTTGTTTGTGCAAGGTAGTATAATTTACATCTGCTCAAACCTATTAGGTAATGTGTTGTATTTGAAATCTTCTTTAACGACAAGTTATTGTGTTATTGCTCTAATACATGAGTTATAGTTTTGTATTTGATATCTGTTCTAACATGAGGTATTGTGTTGTATTTGATATCTGTTCTAACACATGAGTTATTTATTGTATTTGATATCTGTTCTAACACATGAGTTATTGTGTGGTATTTGATATCTATTCTAACACACGAGTTATTGTGTTGTATTTGATATCTGTTCTAACACATGAGTTATTGTGTTGTATTTGATATCTGTTCTAACACACGAGTTATTGTGTGTATTTGAATTTCTGCGTAGACAATATAAAGAGAAGCTCCCTAGTGGTTGCTCTGCTCTGCCTAAGAAAGATTTCTTCATGGTGTTTGATCAGCTGTACTTGGACCCGCCCACTCTCACAGCAGAACTGCGCAATAGACTGAGAGACGTCTACCCCAATCTCAAGGTCTTTACTTCTCAGTTTACTGATACATTAATCAACAATACAATCAATAAGAATTTAACGTCCGGTTTCTTCTTCAGTCTTATTGATCAGTTTACTCATACTTTAAGCAATCAATTTATCTATCAATAGGAATATAATGTCAGGTTCCTCGCTAGAAGGCAATGTCAGTTATGTTTCAAGCAGACTTTGCATCAACAGACGCTAAGGCACCACACGATGACGACTGACACTCTAAGCACAGGTGTCGTGTGGATGTGCAACACTCGGTCCTATATTATACTGATTTAATGACTGACTTGCTAGCGTATCTGCCGCATAACTGACTTGCTAGCGTATCTGCCGCATAACTGACTTGCTAGCGTATCTGCCGTTTATACACTCATCTTCATTCTTTCCCTTCTCTCTCTCATTATCAATCTGCGTATAGAAAACTCCATTCTACTGAATCTGCTCTTCTTCATATACATAATGATCTTAGCTTGCCCATGAGTAGTAAACAGGTTTCTGCCTTGGTTCTTCTAGATCTCTCTGCTGCCTTCGATACAATTGACCACATGGCATTCTAATAAACAAGCTTAAATCTTGTTTTGGCATTTCTGATTCTGCTTTTTCCCTTCTCATATCATATCTCGCATGTCGCACACAATCGGTTGTTATTGGTCAAAATCGCTCTTTTGAACTACCCCTCCTACGCGGTGTTCCTCAAGGTTCAGTGTTAGGTCCATTGCTCTTCTCTTTATATATATCACTCCTCTTAGCTACCTGCTTGCTCAGTCTTCCATAAATTTTCATTTCTATGCAGACGACACTCAACTGTATATTTCCTTGTTTAATCATGATTCCGATCAGAAACTGGCTCATCTCTCATCCATTCTAGACAAGGTTTATTCCTGGTTCTGTGCTAACCGTCTTGCTGTTAATCCCTCCAAAACTGAATACCTTTTAATTGGCACTCCTTTTCAAAGAAATAAAATTACTAATAATTCTGTTAATTTTCAGAATCTTGCTCTTTCACCTTCTCGATCCGCCAAAAACATTGGAGTCATATTTGATGAAAACCTTGATTTTAAATACCATATCTCTTCTGTTTGTCGCGCTTCTTTCTTTCAGATTCGTCAGATTAGGCAAATCCCTTACTAGAAATTCAGCCACTATCCTTGCTAATTCTATAGTTCATTCAAAGCTCGACTACTGTAATTCATTATTACATGGATTGCCTACTTCTTCTCTCAATCGTTTGCAACAGGTCCAGAATTTTCTTGCTCGTGTTGTTTGCAAGTCCTCTCGACTTCAATTTCGCTCTCTTTCTCTACTTCTCAGTCTTCATTGGCTCCTTGTTAATCAATGCATAAAATATAAAATAGCTCTATTAACTTTCAAAACTCTGCGATTTAGCAAGTCTTCTTACTTATCTCAAATTCTACTTCCCTATCGTCCCTCACGTTCACTTCGTTCACCGATGCCAATCTTTTCTCTGTTCCAAATATTCTCTCATCATTGGGCAGACGTTCTTCTTCTTACGCAGCACCCACAATCTGGAACTCTTTACCTGCTATTCTTCGCTCCTGTTTTTCTTTTTCAGCATTCTCTAGCAAGCTTAAGACACACCTGTTCCCACCATAGACATAATCAATCTACCCTGACCATTTTTTGATCACTTGACTGGCTCTCGTTTAGGACCTTACTTCTCCTCAGCACATTTCTTTTACAGATTGGTCTAGGTGAATTGATCTGCAGTGATGTGTGCTGTTGGGGACGTTCCTGACATCTTCCCTGGATGAGGAAACGGACGTTAAACCTTTATTATTATTATTATTATTATAAGCTGCTGAGCAGAGGTTCAAATCTCTTCTTGACTCACTCTCACAGGCTCATTGTGATTTGATGATAGATGATATGGTTAGGTTATCAGCTAGACGACTTGCTGCAATAGTTGTTGCTCCTAAGTTTTAAATTAATTATTGATTATATTTGGTAGAAAATCCGATCCTAGTTAATCTGGGATTCAAGGGAAGATGATGGTGATGATTTAGTATTACAGCCTGTGTTGCATTAGTGTGAAAATCCAATTTTTGTACTAGAAATGTTTAGTGAGGACTATGTCAACACTGTCTATGTGCAGTGCCTATATGCTGTAGATTCAGTTTCTAGGCCTGTGTGTCCTTGTATGGAAATTATCCGATTTGAAGTAACTATTGAACATTTGAGATGATCGTAAATGTAATTAAATATGGAAGAATTGGTGTTGATTATGTATTCTTTGAACGTGCATCTGTATACATTTTAAAATAAATGTAATAGTTTAAGCCTATGATATCAACTTCAACGTGTTTATTTGTATCAGCAAATTGTAATAATCTTTTTCTCATACAGATATATGTATGATATATAGTTTTGTATGATGTTAGGTTGCCATATATGATCTTTTATTGGTGGGTAATTGATTGATTGTGGTTAGGAAGTGGCCTGGGGTGAGAGCAGTGAATCCACGCTGCACAATCTCTTCTCTTCTTTCCTCAGTAGACTCACCAACGACTGCTCCAAGCTAAAGAGAGCCGAGGTATTACGCTAAATACAAGCTAAAGAGAGCTGAGGTATTACTCTAAATACAAGCTAAGGAGAGCTGAGGTATTACTCTAAATACAAGCTAAAGAGAGCTGATGTATTACTCTAAATACAGTCTATGTTACTGGGCTTAAAGAGGGGAATAGCATAACCTTGTTCAAATGTCGGGAAAGCAGTCTTTAGTAACACAAGTGATTAAACTGCAGTTTATTACATATTTTTAATAGTAGTATATTATAAGAATAAATCTGTATGGATTATATGCAGTGTATAATCGAATTAGATGTAACTTAATGTTGCATTAGTATATGTAAGATATACATTCATATCAAAATCCATTGGCGTCATTTGTTACTTTGTGTGAACAAATTATTTACAATCTCCAATATCATGTTATATTTTCTGTAGATATTTTTGCAGACATTAGGTACTTAATTGGATTTTGAATGATATATAAATGCTTAATTTCTGAAATGCTATATTAAAGGCTACATTAGGGATATTGATTAATAATATTATTGTTGTTATTGTTACTATTGCTGAGCACCTAAGGCTCCAGAAATTGCTGCGAGATTTTCTTAAACAAACCAACCATTTTATCCTGATCCTAATTAAACTGGGATTCAAGGGAGATAGATGACGATGATGATGATGATGATGACTTTAGTGTTATTGATTTGTATAACAGCGCTATTGACGTGTGTAGCAGTATTATTTGTATTTAAGGAATTTGCCCCGTTTTTGGACCTTCTTTATGCTCGCTGGCTTGATTTTGTCTCAATAGTGCTCGGTGTTGTCATTGATGACTGTAGAACTCTAATTGTTGTTATTAACTGTTGTTGTTGTTATTCTATAACATTCTTATTGACTTATATAACATTGTTACTGATTTTAACAGTATAACTGACTTAGGTAACGGTGTTATTGATTTGTAAAACAGTGATATTGATTTGTGTGACAGTGATATTTATTTTAACAGTGTTATTTGATTGATATATGTACGTTTAGTTGCTCAACTGCTTGGTTGACTGTCTGTCCACTGACACACAAAGCTTTGGAGTCTGGAGGCAAGCCTATACAAAACATCTCGCTCAGTCCAGGTACTCCAGTCTATGATGAACAAAAGGCTTAGTTTCATTGGATTATAAGCGATGTTTTTTATCATCATAATTTAAATTGTATATGTTTACGTAGACTCTATTTTAACACTATATATGACACTATATGATTGGGCATCATGATGTTTGCTAAATTCTTTCACAAAGCTTTTTTTCTTGTTACTTTCTAAGTCATGTTTCTACTGTTAATGTTTCTACTGTTAATGTTTCTACTGTTAATGTTTCTACTGTTAATGTTTCTACTGTTAATGTTTCTACTGTTAATGTTTCTACTGTTAATGTTTCTACTGTTAATGTTTCTACTGTTAATGTTTCTACTGTTAATGTTTCTACTGTTAATGTTTCTACTCTTAATGTTTCTACTCTTAATGCTTCTACTCTTAATGTTTCTACTCTTAATGCTTCTACTCTTAATGTTTCTACTCTTAATGTTTCTACTCTTAATGTTTCTACTCTTAATGTTTCTACTCTTAATGTTTCTACTCTTAATGACTGATAACACTTATGTGAAGCTGTAGTACATATCAGACGCATGTTATGTGATTGTTTTGCTGCAGAATATCACTGTATACTGCTACAGTAATATGGTATAGTAATATTTTATATTACTATGGAGCAATATTACTTTATTACTGTACTCTATAGTAATATTCTATATTACTATATATAATATTACTGTACTCTATAGTAATATTCTATATTACTGTAGAGCAATATTACTGTACTCTATAGTAATATTTTATATTATCTATAGCGTATATCACATTATGTGTTTGGTTACAGGTTTTCATCATGTTGCTACAGCACATATCTGATAACATTTGATAACTAATTTGCGGTACGTGTTTTGTTATGTTGCAGTGTGTTGCTGCAGCATCTCGCAGACAACTTGAACGACGTGCCAGTTAATCGCAAGCTGTTGTACGAGACGGTGAGATCATTTCACAGGACCAATGAGGAGCTAGCGGAGGAGGGAGTGTCTAACACTAGACACTATCTGATCTGTGTCAAAGTCTGCGAGGTAAGAGCATTGCGCTGTTATATGTCATCATGAACCAGCCATTAGCTTGCACCCATTGTTCCTAACAATTCTGCACATAGTAAAGCTTTACAATATCACATGATCTGATCTAATTTATCTCTGTAGGCCCCTATAGAGTTATGTTTTTATTGTCATCTGTGTGAAATTTAATGAATAATAAGAGAACTTATGGGTAAGTCGTTTACCTAACTGATCTCTGGAAGTAAATGCCTTTATGCTCTAATCAGCCAAGCTGCTTTGGTTTTATCGTGACCTGTATATGTGCAAATTATTTTGAAATTATCAAAACCTCTAGAAAATACGAGCCTATTGTAATCAAATATATTCAGTAGCTACTGTACGTCACTGTGCTCTGCTGTTCAGCAGCTGTTCAGCAGCTGTTCAGCAGCTGTTCAGCAGCTGTGTGGCAGCTGTGCAGCAGCTGTGCCGCAGCTGTGCCGCAGCTGTGCAGCAGCTGTGTGGCAGCTGTGTAGCAGCTGTGCAGTAGCTGTTCAGTAGCTGTGCCGCAGCTGTGCGGCAGCTGTGCAGCAGCTGTGCGGCAGCTGTTCAGCAGCTGTGCACTTGTAGGCGTAGCCTATTATCTCATGCACAGGGTAATACTAAAGGAGCAGCACAGTAAAATTATCTTACAGAATTTTTTGATATATTGAGAAAAGCCTAAAATATCTATTATTTTAATCTAACTGTCAATTAAGTTTGAGTTCTATCTATATTTGAAGCTTTCAATTTGTCTTGTATCAGATAGTCGAGTATTTGGAAAATTTTTGTAACACATTTCCAATGTTGCACATTTTTGTATGGTATTTTATGTAAATTTTGACATGTTGTCGTGTGCTGCTTGACAGGAAGTTGTCAGGCTATGTGTTGTCAGTGATATGCATTTTATGTTATCTTACTGGTGAATTAAACGAATGAAAAAGTCTCAAATTGATGATATCATGTGGTGGGACAGAGAGGATTTGCAAGACAGTCTATTTGTATCCCGACCCTAGTTAAACTTTGATTCAAGGGAATATGATGATGATGATGATGTTATTTTACTGATGAACAGGATCTGCTGCTGAAGCTAAGTGCTCCAAGATTTTCGTGGAGGAGACTTTTCCTCTTTGTACTTATTGTACTAGTCGCAGCTGTACTCGTCGATGTCTACATTCATGGTGCCCTACGCAGTAAGTAAACGTCGATTTTTTTTGTGTAGAGTTACTGTTAGTAGTGTTAGTACAGACTTCTATATATATTGCTCTAACTTGCTGCTTGTTAACAATTTCGTACGTAGGTTTCTATGTAGCGAATATTCCTCTAGAAATTCAGTTTACACAAAGAATTAGCTGATACTGAAATTCTAGTGAAGCTTCTGGATAGTCATTTAGAGACGCTTCTATACAGTTTTTAAAGTTTATCAGAGATTTTGGCATTTGAGGCATATATCAGCAATGGTAATAAGAACCAATGGGATGAAAATTGTCTCTCTCTTTATTATCTTGATTATCTGTAATCTCTCTCAGTCATCTCAAAGATCTTGTCTCGTGTCTCACTCTCTCTCTGTTTGTATTGTTTAAGCAGGTGGAAAATAACTGAAATTGTATGTGTTTTACTTTCATATTTTACTAGAACTTGTTTTGATTGTGACGTTGTTAGAGTCATTGACATACAGGACGCTAAGTGAGTATGGAGTGCTGGCATTTCTAGCTCACTTATGGAACAGACTTCTCATATACTGCTCTATCATCTACCAGTATGTTCTGCTCTGCTTTATTCGTATACTAATAGAAAGTATGGTTTTTCGACAATTACCCTTCTTACTACTACCCATATTTCTGGGTAGGTAGTAGTTTGGGTAGTAATCGATAAGATACGATAAGATACTCGACCGCGGATCAGTATGTGCGGGGTCAATCCTGGGCTCGCCCGTCACTGACATAGCTTTCGAGTGAGAAAGCTGACGTTAACATTAGCTTTGCCAGCTTTTTTACATATACCTACATTAAATTTGGGCTCAAATGTGTTTTAATTCGTCAGACAGCTGCTGGGCTGAGGCGGTAGCATGTTGGCAAGTTGTCCTACTGTGTACCTGCAGGTGTCAGGTTCAAATCCAGTGCTCTAACCATCGCTACCTTAATTTCAAGGCAGGAAACTTTGTTAAAATAGCCTTTTAGCCGTTAACAAGACTTGACATGTGTTTAAATGTTAGGTGCTTAGATGGCTGTAGTTTTACGTAAGTTTTTATGATAAATTTTTAGACAGCTGTAGCTTAACATGTGTTCTGTGCTAACTGTTTAGATGGCTGTACTTCACATGTGCTTTATGTTAACTGTTTAGATGACTCTAGCTTCACATGTGTTTCTGTGTTAACTCTTTAGATGGCTGTACTTCACATGTGTTTTATGTTAACTCTTTAGATGGCTGTTGGTTAACGTGCCCTACTACTACTCGAAGGCTTCAGAGATTATTGGCCCCTATGCAGCACTCGTGTGGGTCAAGCTTTGCTCAGCTGTCACCACTTTAGCTAACAGTCTACATCCTCTCTATCTAACCGTTAGAGCTCAGATACCAACAGCTATACAGTGGGTATGTTATACTGTCAATATGAAGAAAAGATTTGCCTTTAACTATTCGATATTATTTTATGTTTATTTATTTGACTTAACTTTCTGTCTAGTCTTTTAAAGAATACGAATTTTGTGAGAGCAAAGAGTCGAAAACGTGAACTCTGATTTATTGTGTTTTTCATAATTTTTCCACACTAACGTCAGAAAAGGCATTCGGTTGGTAAGCGCTTAGGTTCCAGAAAAGCTACAAAATATTTAAACGAATGGAAGTCTCAAATAGGGGATTGCCTGATGGATGATATGATGTAGGACAGAGAGGATTTGAGACAGCCTATTCGTATCCCGACCCAAGTTAAACTGGGATTCAAGGGAAGATGATGATGATGATGTATGTACAAAGTATTTGTATGTGTATCTAGTTGGAGGATAGGTTGCCGCTAGTGTTGGAGTTTATATCTACGTATGCTGCTGTCGTACTAACGCTGATATCTAACGCTGTGGTCTGGCTCTGTGTCACTGTCTCACACTACGCTGCTCTTGTCTGGCAGTGGCTCACTCTAACCGTTCTAACGTTAGCCTCTCTCTCTCTCTCTCTCTCTCTCTCTCTCTCTCTCTCTCTCTCTCTCTCTCTCTCTCCTCACAGTGGCTAACGCTAAACTTTCTAACGCCTCTTTCTTTGTTATATTTACATTCAAAATATAAAATGCCGGGTTTGTTTAACGTCGTTTTTCTCGTCTATTGACAGCTATAATATATGATGAACAAGTAGACAGGTTATCTGTACGACTGTGGTTGAGTTGAAGTAGAGCCATAATCCAGTACTCGCTCTTCAATTACACTATTGTTAGATAGGAAGTTAGCCAGGCTTTAGCCTTCATCTGTTACATGGAAGTTTCTTAAAGGAATGAACGAGGGGTGTGGGAGAAATATGTTAATTGTATTTTCAAATTGTTACAGTACAGTTAACAAACATGAAGACTATAACATTAGAATAAAAGTGTAATGGTAATTATCAATACAACGTAGATAACTAATGCGCCTATTCTTGATTATAATCAAGAATGAGCGCATTAGTTATCTACGTTGTATTGTTGATTTATGCAACGTGTATATAGATATTTATCAGCGACGGGTATAGTTTTGAAATGAACGCACCATCGACTGTTACTCAGGCAATGACTTTACAATCCTAGTAATGAATAATGCCACGCTAAACTTCAGTAGAATCGATTGAAATATTAACTGATAATTGTGTTGTGTTGTAGAGGAGAACTGGCTCCAGACAAGATCTACGCCGCTGTATCCACCGCTCTCTTTTCTCTGCAGTCCTACGTCAGTAGACTGTACCTGTGGTGCGCAAGCCACCTGTCATAAACCCTACATTGAGCACAGGCTACTGTAACCATGTGTTCCGCTGACTAAGTGAAAGTTATAATAACTTCAAACAGGTGTTTTGAAGATATCAAATAACGACTGAAGATTGTGCAGCAGTGCTGCTGCTGCTGTGCGGTATAATCATGTTTTAACCGGTGTGAATTGCTAGCAAGCAAAACAAGTTGCAAATTAAATCTATTTTACAGTGCCAACTTGGTCGTGTGTTATAGCATTAGTTTGTTGGTTACAATTAATTATATTCACACTTTGCAATGCATACTGTTGTTATATTAATTACTGAGTTCAATGAACGGGAATAACTTTTCTTGCCATTTAGTTGTTGATAATATGCAAGAGTAGGAATTTAAATGCATAAGAATGATCTGTTGAAATGCATCTAGTAAAGTACATTAACCAAAACAGTTAAATACTTTACTAAAACTTGGCATATTTTACTTTGCATTATAAATTGAACAAGATGTGCTAAGTAATAGTAGTTTTACAACAGGTTTTCCAATCGCAATCGCTTTATTTAACGTTATGATATATCGTTGAACATAAATTTTTGCGCAGATTAACACACTTCTTTTCATTATACTAGTTTTTAGTGTGTCATTGAATATTCAGTACGTGCAAATTACTTATTAAATTTTAAGGTGTAAATAAAAATTAAATTTAGGCCATAGCATATTAGGTTAGTAATATAAGTTTAGCTGGTACTTACTTCCGCATATATTTATCGTAGTTGTTTGTTTTGAATTTTTTTCCTATTTATCTTGGGTTTTGGATATTTTGGATGCATGTATGTATATTTCGGATTAGTACGCATGTTAACACTGGTTTACTCTTTCTCTCTATGAATTGCTTAACGGCAGGTCCAGGGCGTATAACTGTTCCAACTAAATCTATCCTAGGCTTTAATTTTTCATTTAGAAAAATGAAGTATATGAATGTTTTATTAAATTATCTATCATCCCTTATCTCGGTCTTCCTCTGACTCTTTTCCCTTGCATTCTTCCGTCTTGTGTAAGTATGCAAGTCCAACTGATCTTTATTATTTGTCATAGAACTGAACTTTAAACGGTTTTCCTCATGAAAGGTGCTCTCTGAAGTTCAGTAAGAACTAAGAAGCATCTTTAGAACACAACTTATTTAAATAATATTAATAATAATAATGGCTTAACGTCCGTTTCCTCATCTAAGGATGTTGTCAGGGACGTCCCCACAGCACACATCACTACAGGTCAATTCACCAAAACCAATCTGCAAAAGAAATGTGCTGAGAAGTAGTAAGGTCTTAAACGAAAGCTGGTCCGGCCCGGTACATTGCGTTATATCTGCTATTCTGTCTCTTCTTTAATTATTTACTCTATTGATTAATTATGTAGGAAATATTTATATAATTAATGGTATTCTGTAACCATCTATAAATAGCATACCTTGACTTATTTCTTTTGTTACGTTATTTTCATAGAAATGTAGTCACCATACATAAGAATGATCTGTTGAAATGCATGTAGTAAAGTGTATTAACCAAAGCAGTTAAAATTCTACTAAAAGTTGTCATATACTTTGCACTATAAATTAGCAGGATACGCTAAATAGTGGTACATAATGCAAACTGCTTTTCCAACAATCAACGTTTAGTTTCAATCACATTGCTTTATCAAATTTTGTGATATATCGTTGTATATAAGTTTTGCGCAGATTAACGCACTTGTTGTCGTTATATTGGTTTTAGCGTGACATTGAATATTTAATTCTTAAAGCAATTTTGTGTGGGTTCCATTCCATCTGCTAAAAGAATGTGTTCAATTGCTTTTAGTAATTCTCAACATTGTTTAGTGCCAGAAAGTAATTAAATTAACGTGATGACTTCTTATCTATCATTTCTCTGTTAGTATTGCAAATAAAATAAAGTAAGAAGCAAGAGTGATGGACTTTTACCACCGTTATAGTGCTTATCTAACTGTATTATGAAATTAGAATGTGTCCTATCCAACTCTTCTTCCTATTTCTTGATAAATGTATTAAGTATCAAAAGAGGTCATAGAAGGTAGAATGGAAGGAAATAGAGGCAGAGGCATGCCCGAGATTAGATATTTTAGATGACTTAAAGACCCACACATATGTGCAGGGGCGGATCCAGGAATTTTTTAAGGGGGGGCCGAAATTTTTTTTTGGAGTGTACACATTTTTTGCTTACGCCCCCCGCCTTCATCGGGAAATGTGACGCAACCAGAAAAAATGCTATGTAGGGGGGCTCAACATTTTTCACTACTGCGCTCGACTCCTAGAGTGAGGGTATCCCCGTATCTCCCCCCCCCCCCCTTCAATCCTACATTTGTTTAGGAAACAAGTAGGTTAATTATTTTCACCTCTGAAGAAACTCAGCGAAACTCAACCAATTTTGCAAAAGTGACCTAATTTTGGCGGAAGGTGGGGGGCTTAAGCCCCTCGATTTCAGCCAAGGCTGTTTGCACTACTGCTCCGGGACAGAGTTCACAGTTTTTACTTACACCCATTCCTCTCTTATACAGTGATTAAAGTGAAAATCGAGAGCTAGTGAAACGGTCAACATTTTTCGGGCCCCTTCCATTATATGGGCCCCTAGTTGGGCCCATATTTGAAAAAATTCCAGGTAGTCGGACTGGTCGAATTACCTCTCTTGGGGGGGGGGGGCCCAACCCCCTAACGCCCTTCAAACATATTTATACCTACTAGAATTTGCCTTAAACAATGAAAATATAATTTTAACAATTTTATCGTCTGGCCTAAGGGGGGGGGCCCGGGCCCCCCTGGATCCGCCACTGCATATGTGGACAAGAAGAGGAAAGCGGAAGACAGAGAAGAGTGGTGGCGTTATATACATGGACCTGCCAGTAGGCAGTGCACTAAGAGAGAGAGAGAGCAATTTTATAAAATTGTATGGCGTCACTTTAATAATATTTACTATGTTTCAATAGCTCGGTTTGAAGTTAAATACTGTCATGAAATTTAAACTGATAATTCTGTGGTGCACTGAACACTTGCAAATTTTCATCTGAGACAAAATTACATCAGAAATAAAGATAGTTAAATAATAGATAATTATTAGATTATCTAAATAATTAGATAAGTAAATCTCTCAAACTTGCACAGAGTAGGTAAAATACATAAATGATGGCAACAGTATTCAGAATAGACCAATTTAAACATGCCTATTAAGATTGTTAGATATTCCTATCAAATATCTTGCATTTCCCCGTGTCGTGTCCGGGTTGTTTGAAGAATTGACCAACCGGTGACTGCACGTGTCGTAGAAGGCGACTTAAGCACTAAGATCCATACCAACGTCAGAAAGGGCATTCGGTTGACGAGCGCCTAGGCTCCAGAAATTACTACACAAATTTAAAAGAATGGAAAAGTCTCAAATAGGGGATTGGCTGGTGGTGTGGTGTAGGACAGAGAGGATTTGACACAGTCTATTCGTATCCCGACCCTGGTTAAGGTTAAACTGGGATTCAAAGGAAGATGATTATGACTTGCATGTTGAGGTGTTGTGTGTAAAGTGGCAGAGCTATAATATAACGTCGTGTTTCCGCACTTAAGAGTGTACTGACAGAGGTGAATCGGTTGGAATTTGAAGTTTTGAACCTTTGGTCTCTCGCTAATCAGCAACTGTGTGCCAAAATGAGTCGTTACTGACATTAATTAGTTGTTATTATAATTAATAGTAATAATAACAGCAATAATAAGCTTAGTGGCTGTTATTTTGCGCATCCTATGTCAGAAACTTCATAAACTGTCTATTTAAAGTTGAGCATGTGCTTAAGCTGTTAATAATAATAATAATAATAATAAAGGTTTAACGGCAGTTTCCTCATACAAGGATGATGTCAGGTCGTTACTGTTACAAGTAATTATATAGAGATTATAGGCCTAGCGAGGCCTTGTATAGTTTTGTCATATCCTGCCCGGTGGCAGGTTCAAGTTACATAATATCATTCATCTTGTAGTCTGCTTTCACATATTGGTTCGAATCCCAACTGGACCGACCGCCTCTAACAGTATCTCTTGTGATACGGAAAAACCTTAAATTAGCTTTAAATAACATGCGTGCAATTTATCAGGAAAACCTGAAAGTGTACAATGAAACAATAACTATTGTAGATTAATTAATAAATACTGAGAAATAATAGAAACTTGACAGCAACATTTAATATGCGACTTAAATATAGCACAACTGCGATACTTGATAAATGTATTATTATTATCCACGAGAAATTAACGTTAGTTACATCGTCAGTAGATAACAACAGGGACGTTCATAATACATCGCTATAACAAGCTATCATAATACATCGTCATAGAATTTATTTTTCTTTGGTACTTCATTATTTTATTCATTTCTATAATTTCATCATCGTCATCATCATTCTCCCTTGAATCCAAGTTTAACCTGGGTCGGGCTACAAACATGACCAGCTAATGTCTCAGGGAATACGGCAAGATGTCCACATACCAAGTACAATAAATCAAAAAATAAGCGATTTATTTTAGCTCAAGAACATAGAGATTACAAAGCTGATCACTGTTTCATTTTCCGCTGCATCTGCTTTAGACACCTCTTACTAATTAGTGCAGCTTACAGTTGGTCTATAATCTTAGCGACCCTGATACGAACAGTTCATCAGTTGTGAAGATATCGTCGACTAGAAGTCTTCATTCTCTGAACTCCAGGAAACTAGTCAAACGTCTGCGGTGATCATCAGTTAAAGCCAGAACTCTGCCAGACAACAAATATGTCAAATATACAATCAATCTCACGACTTTACGTTCGTTTCATATCCATACTGGTCCAAAAATAATCTAAATTCTTTAGCATGGCAATATTTGTTCGTGCATAAATATTACTGTATATATTTAAATATTAAATCAGATTTAAAACAGTTATATTATCCTTATGATAATAATTAATATTGCCGACTAGAGCAGAGGTACTTTTGTAGCAAACCACTTTTATTCTACTTATTTGTTATCTACTCATCACCATTGTATGTTTTAACTTGTGAAACGTCTGCTGAGATAAATAAACGGTCGAAACTTGACAGAAAAAAGTTTGAATGAGACATGCAAGCATTACCGATGCCTGGCAATTAAACGATTAACTAAATTCCTCCTAAATTTTCAGTTTGGAGCAGCTTAGCAAATTTATTAATTTTAGAAATCTCAGCACAACTTTCCATTTGTTACTATCGATGATTTGGCATCAAGTCAGATGAGTATTCCGTGATAGAATATATAAAATATCTACAAACACATTCACTACTTTATATCACAACAAATCACATCAGGTGATAGATACTGAGGTGAATACACACGAGAGGTTCTGCTTGAACGTGACTGTGATCCGGTAGAGGGATTCTTTCAGTGCCGTGCGTAGAGCAAAGATAGGATTGAGAGTATCTGAGGCTCCGGGATGAATCTTCCTCAATCCCACTGGACATAGTCTCAACTGTTTGTCTATAGCCTGCACATTGTATAACATGATATCACATAGTCTCAGCTGCTTGTCTATAGCCTGCACATAGTATCACATGATATCACATAGTCTCAGCTGTTTGTCTATAGACTGCACATTGAATAACATGATATCACATAGTCTCAGCTGTTTGTCTATAGACTGTACATAGTATCACATGATATCACATAAGACACGGTTCCAGTTTTTCATCTGCTTTGCAAAGAGTGCAGTCCATGGTATAGGCACAATCAATCATAAATAGTAATCACAACAAGACTACAATAAAGCTCTAATGTGACAACAATAGGCTTACAATGACCTATGTTTCACGCTGTACACAAACTGGCACACGCAAGCACTGAAATGAACAATCATTCATTCAAACACAGATTCTTTTAAAGCGAGATGATTCATACAATACGCAGATCTCCTTTTAAAGTGAGATGATTCATACAAGACGCAGATCCTTTTACAGTGAGATGATTCATACAACACACAGCTTCTTTTAAAAGGAAATGATTCATACAACACGCAGATCTCTTTTAGATGATTCATACAACACGCAGATCTCTTTTAGATGATTCATACAACACACAGATCTCTTTTAGATGATTCATACAACACGCAGATCTCTTTTAGATGATTCATACAACATGCATGCACATACTATAAGCAGATGTAGTACAAACCTCTAACAGGTTGAGGAAGAGAGAGATGACATCAAGCAGGGACTTCTGCACGACGCCATATTTGTCTTCAGTGCTTGACGCTCTCACCAGATGTGACAGAGCTGTCAAATCAAAGTCACAATCCAGCACACTGTCGTTCAAGTATCACTAACCATTCTTCGATTAGATACGATATTTCTTAATTTAATCTTAAAAAGTATTTCAACTTTAAAGTAAATTTACAACAGTAATAATGTAATATTGACTGGTAATAATTTAGTAAATTAAATATACTATTCAAATCATCATCATCATCATCATCATCATCACCATCACCATCACCATCACCACCACCACCACCACCACCACCACCACCACCACCACCACCATCATCATCATCATCATCATCATCCCTTGAATCCCAGTTTAACTAAGGTCGGGATACGGGATAGAAACTTTCCAATCAATTCCATTCCATTTTAGGCTTCAGTAAAAATGATGAAATGGTTGAAAAAGTAATTGATGTAAAGAAGATGCAATGAGATGATGAGAACCCTCAATGAGCCAGATGTGTTTCTGTAGGTCCACGTAGATGAGCAGACAGACAGACTCAGGCTGGACGGCCGCTAAGTACTGAGCCACACGCGTGTTCATCGTCTTCCCCCTGAACTACACGTACGATACAATTACAGCACTACTGTCGTCCACCACAACACCCAGCACCATAATTTAAAGCGTTGCCAATGAGAAAATGCTACACAAGACCAATTTAATATATTTTTGTCAATGAAAAGTTGTAAATTTTAAACTATAGAATATCGGTGTGATAATATATGCATACACACACAATAGAAACCGTGTATTCATACAAGAGTCAGCATAAATTTCATTACACGTGTATAAGATATGACCTTAGACACAAGTGTAATAGATATGACCTTAGACACAAGTGTAATAGATATGACCTTAGACACAAGTGTAATAGATATGACCTTAGACACAAGTGTAATAGATATGACCTTAGACACAAGTGTAATAGATATGACCTTAGATACAAGTGTAATAGATATGATCTTAGACACAAGTGTAATAGATATGACCTTAGATACAAGTGTAATAGATATGATCTTAGACACAAGTGTATTAGATAGGATCTTAGCTACAAGTGGATTACGGCTGATACCTACCCACAGCGCGATGTACTGTACAATTCTACGACGTACAGAGAGTTTTGCCATAGGAGGCCCAGTCTGAGGTCCAACACGACGATGTGGTGAAGTGTGCAAAGTTTGTGTAGCACCAGGCACAGCATACGGTGACGTAAACATGTTCTGTGTAGCACCAGGCACAGCATATGGTGACGCAAACAAGTTCTGTGTAGTACCAGGCGCAGCATATGGTGATGTAAACATGTTCTGTGTAGCTCGAGGTTGAGCACACGGTGACTTCTTCAAGTTCTGCATTGTACCAGGTGGTGTATATGATGACGCTGGTATAGTTTTCGTAGGATCAGGTTGACCATACAATGGCGCAAGTTTGTTCTGTATACCAGCTGCACCTCTGTCACGTAATGCTGTATAACATAAACATAAACAACAGGTGGGTCCCTCAAGCCAGCTGAGGACGGCTAGAGGGACCCAACTCATCAAGAAATATTTCCCCCAGGATTAAATGGTAATTAATCCATGTAACTGAGGAAGGCAATGGGAACCACCTCAGAAACCATAACTTTCCCAAGCTATGGATGGTATGGTACATAAGGTATGGACAAGGCATAGACTTTGTGAAGGGATTAACTTGTTGATCTAAGGAGTGCTCTTATGGGGTAAGAAAGCAAACTTTGAGTATGAATATGTACCTTGAACCTGCCACTTGGCAGTGCACCAAAGAAAAAGAAGATATCAGGTTAGAACTAGACTGACTAACCAGCCAGCTGATCAAGCGGTATGGCGAGAGGCGTGTTGATGCTGTGGTCGTTGTATTCTCTGATCTGAAGCAACAGTGCAGTTAGGTCATCTCTGACAGCGTTGAACACACGCGTCCAGTTAACAGCGTGACCACCTAGCTGAGTGATGGATAAGAGCTTGAGGCGTCTGGCGGGAGAGTAGAGAGATAATCTCAGTAGATCCATGCTGGCTAGATACTGCGCAACAACAACAGATATGTTGATAATCTCAGTAGATGCATGCTGGCTAGATACTGCGCAACAACAACAGATATGTTGATAATTATACTCTTAGTAGATCCATGCTGGCTAGATACAATGTAATGACAACAGGTATGTCGATAATCTCAGTAGATCCATGCTGGCTAGAGACTATTCAATGACAACAGATATGTCAATAATTAATCTCAGTAGATCAATGCTGGCTAGATACAATGCAATGACAACAGATACTTTGCTAATCTCACTGGATCCATGCTATGCTAGTTACTGTGACATCGCCACAGGCTGGAGACAGTGGTGATGTCGATAAGATATTCGACCATTGATCGGTATGTGCGGGATTCTAATCCTGGGCTCGCCCGTCACTGACATCGCTTTCGATTGAGGAAACTGACGTTAACCTTAGCTTTAGCTTATTAAAATCTCAGTGGATCCATTTGATAACTAGTTCCTATGTTGATATGAAAAGCATAGGATAGAAATATGTAGAGGAGTTTTCTGCCATGAACCTGCCAGTTGACAGTGCACTGAGGGAGAGAGACAGACAGAGAGAGAGAGAGAGAGAGAGAGAGAGAGAGAGAGAAAGAGTGAGTTGATTCATGCAGCAATAAAGAATAGATAAATTGATAATCTTATTAGATCAGTGCCGACTAGACACATTAATCTTATGACATCTATGCAGAGCATATTCTCTTCTCACTTCAGTGCACTGCCAAGTGGCAGGTTCAAGGTACATATTCATACTCAAAGTCTGTTTTCTGGCTCCATAAGAGCACTCCTCGATCAACAATTTAATCCCTTCACAAAGTCTATGCTTTATCCATACCTTATGTAGCCTATAGCTTGGGAAAATACGGTTTCTGAGGTGCTTTCCCGTTGCTTTCCTCAGTTAGGTAGATTAATTACAATTTAATCCTGTGGGAAAATATTTCATGGTGAGGTGGGTCCCCTCTTACCATCCTCAGCTCCTGCCTTTAGTCGCCTCTTACGTACACGCGGCAGATTGTTTGCGGTTGCCCTATTCTGCAGTGGTCCAACCACACCCGAGCACAACACGGGCAGAGCATATTAAAAAACGTAGTTTCTAAAGTCTGCTTCCATTCCACATGAGATACTCTCAAAGACCGTCAGGCTGGAATTCTGACTGACAACCTCCTGCTTACCAGGCAAGCACTATATCCACTAGTGCATCCAAACAGTAGCACAGAAAGTATTACACATAGTAAACACAGACGGCATGCTTGCTGATAAACAAGACGCCACGGGTTCTAACAGTATACCTCTGTATGAATACGGACTTCTTAAGACTTCTTATCACTATTACGAACTCAGACTTCTAAGTTCTTTCATGGTCTAAACAGAAAATTCGTTCATCAGTACCTGTACTTTAAGATTTTCCTTACAAGCCAAAGCGTCGTGCAGACATTTCCCTTCCCTTTCCTTGTACTCAGTATCAATAGGAAACGAATAGGGCTACAAGACAAAGATATAAAACTTAACTGAAATCATTCCGTCAATATACAGTCCTTAATGAATAATTAACTAAAGCTAGCAAACAATCCATTAGTTAACAGATAAACAAATATATTTAGGAATTCGTAAAAGTTTATTAAGTCAATACATAAAATTACCGACTAATTTCTTTAAAAAACTGTCACACAGCTAAACAACAATCAGTCTATAACAGCTAACAACTACAATTTCATTATTCATTAAGTAAGGCTGTTATAAAATGTTTATTTATTAAAATGCAATGTAGTTCACACACACTAGTACTCTCTCTCTCTCTCTATCTCTCTCTCTCTTTCCCTGTCTCTCTCTCTCTTTTTTTCTCTCTCTCTCTCTCTCGCATCCATTAGCAGGCATCAGGTTAAAAAAACAAACTTCGTGAAAGCTTACTGTCAATTATAATTATTCTTTTAAGCCAATGTCTTGCTAACAGAGTATGTAAGATCAAAATAATAAGCACCTCGGTGTGATATAGAGTGTAGAGGAGTAACGACAGTCTCAGAAGCACAAGAACGAATGAGCCAGTCAGCCAGGCAGTCCACAGTCGAGCTACACTCAATAACTCCAGCAGGTGGCTCAGTGATTTCTCTGAAGTGCTGACGATACATAAATTTAATTAGTTAAAATTCACAATTAATAATTTACTATTTATATTCAACATATTTAGCTATATACATCATCATCGTCGTCGTCGTCATCATCGTCGTCGTCGTCATCATCGTCGTCATCGTCATCATCATCATCATCATCATCATCATCATCATCATCGTCATCGTCATCATCATCATTATCTCTTGAATACCAGTTTAAATAGGATTGGGATTAGAAAATTTTGCAGCATCTTGTACTTACATAAGGCACTAAATACTTGCAGTGATACTAGAAAATCTGAGACCTGTTGACTTTCCAGTTCCTCCTACATAAAACATCCTTCATCCATTTATGAGATACAAGATGACAGATACAAGTTTAACAAGTTCTGCAAGCTTTACAATGATAGAAGTCTACGGCCCTCATAGAAATGATAGCAATACAAGAAAATTACCTTGAAATTTGTTTCGTATATTGAAGAATATTTTAGTTATACAGTGCTACAGTGGTATTGGCATCAGAAAAGGAATTAACTTGGCGATATACGTATGGATCTATTTTCAACACTGTAGAGAATGAGATATATTCACAGCTAAAAAAAAATTATATATAGGAAGTATCGCAAAAGATTACCTGACATAACGCCAGTAGAAAGAAGAATGAACTACAACTTTAAACAAATCTGCAATGTAAAACAAACAGATACATAAACAGATTTACAGCAAACAGATACATGATTTCCCTGATTCAAGCACAAATACTCCATGATAAACAGAAGATTTCACAGATACAAGCACAAATACTCAATAATAAATACAGTAATTCATTGATTCAAGCAAAAAGCCTTGGTGAACAAGTAGTGGCACAGAAGCTTTTCGATAGACTGGTGTGAATTCAATACTCACAAGCACTATATGTATGCTAATATTATATAGTACTAGATGGTAATAGAGAGTGAACTAGTAATAGAAAGCAAAATAGTAACAGGTGCTGATCAACCTAGTTAGGCTCTGGTCACCCATGTAAACTAATACTGAATGTAAATCTAGAGCAGATGATTTTATAAATTTATTACACAAACTAAATACAGTATGAAAGCGATGCATAATATAAATAGTAAGAGGGATAGATCAAACGATATAATCGTAAGTATTGAAAAGAGAAGAACAATATTTTTACAAAAATTTAATTATATCTGTAGAAACAATCACACGGAGAATTGCATAAAATCACATACAAACTTTATATGATGTTATGTTATCAGGCCTAAACCAATAGGTTATTGTGTAGGATTAGCTAAATAAGTGGTTTGAAGATTTTCTTTTTAATGAATGAGAAATATTGAAAGTTAAATGCACAACAGAAGATCAAGAATGGCAGGATGGGTTGAATTTGTATTGCTACTATGAGCAAACAGGATTATGGGTAAACATGAACGTTTTCTCAGGGAATGGCGCCCCTGCCCAGTAAATGTTAGTCTAAGCTGAGGAAGGCACGAGAGCCCACCTCGTCATAGGTAGAATCCCCCAAGAATAGTGGCATATCAAAAGAAATGTTATAGATGATTTAAAGATCCACTCGTATTTGGACGTGAAGAGGAAAACGGAAGATAGAGATGAGTAGAGGCGTTATATACCATGGACCTGCCAGTAGGCAGTGCACTAAGATATATGCTAAGAGCTTGCAGAAATACTCGTACTTGCGGCAATGTAGTAGAGAGTGAAGAAAGGAAGGATCAACTTGAGAACAGCAACGAAAGCATCGTAGATCAACGGCAACAGTCGACCTCTCACTGTCTGGTACTTGAGTTGCTGCGTCATAAAACATTCAAGACTTCAATCAATCAATCAATCGCTCAAACGATCAATCAATCAATCGATTGATCGATCAATAAATAAATCAATCCGTCAATCGATGAAACAGCAATCATTGGAAACAGTCGACCTCTGTCAGATACTAAAGTTACTGCATACCAGTACATCAGTTTCATATTGCGTAGCTTAACTTGATGAAAGAGACATCCATACAACAGACTAAAAATCGAAAAAGAACTGTCTCTAACAGCAAAAAGGTAGCGTGAAACATGAAAAATATTTAACACAGAGTTCTTCTTAAAATACTAGTTTCCTAATTTCTTTCAAATAATTCTAGAGCGACGTCCCACTTCTGTTCTACTTGTTGGTAAATAAATTTTGGAAGAGGGCAATGACATAAGATTTTATTGCTACTCTGTGAATTTACAACTAAGAAAAGCAACCTAACCCAAATCCAACAGTTCTGATTCTGCAATCATTTCTCACAAAACAATGATATTTGAAAGAACATTTATCAATCTGAACTGAAAGATATAATTATACTATTAGACAAAAACAATTGACATTTTATCAATAATAGTAATAATAATAATAATAATAATAAAGGTTTAACGTCCGTTTCCTCATCAGGGATGATGTCAGGGACGTCCCCAACAGCACACAGCACAACAGATCAATTCACCCAGACCAATCTGCAAAAGAAATGTGCTGAGGAGAAGTGATTAACCGTTATTTTCTCTCAAGCTAAGATATATGAGACTATAACTTACCCAGACGTTGGGAAATCTGAGATGATAGGTCTCTCTCTGCACGGTATGGTAGACATGAAACAGCCCCACAAAGCAACCGTGCAGGATTAGAAACATCGTCCCCTCACTGGGTACCCAACCTTCTCTACAAATACATTTATTATACAATACAATTCAAAATAAGCCAATAACCCATAATTCACACATAACTCATGTGCAGGGTTCAAATCCAGGGCTTTCACATAACTGAAAATCGCTTTCGAGAGCTAAACTGACATAAAGATAAAAAAAAAAAAAAAAGCTAAGATACAAATTTATAATGCTACCAACAGAGCATTGCAAGAGACTGTCTAGTGGGATTTTGAGCCTATGCTTGTCTCTTGCTTAAACGAGAAAATGTGCTATCAACTGCCACAGTGCCACGACCATGTGCTCTACCACGGTGCCATGACCATGTGCTATCAGCAACCACAGTGGCACGACCAGTACACCATTCAATAAAACAAACAGGCATACATCCTCATCGAATGCTAAACTCTTCAACTAGACTTCACTACAATGCTAATGTAAATCAGGCAGCAACAACTAGTCGACAGTTGTAGACGAGTGTTCAGCGACTACTTTAAACACACAAACCCACTGGCTGCCTCGCTCGACTGTATGTAGACTAGCAGTAGAGAGCAGTAGACCAGGAGAGCTCCGAGCACTGGAGGCATCGCCACACTGGTCAACCACTTCACAGTCAACCACCTCCATACTGTCTCCATCCTCGTTATCTCTATCTTCTGCTGGACTGATGGATACAATAACAAAAAATAGTAACGATTTTTACAGGATTTACTTCAAGCACAATCTTTAAATCAATCACAATCCATACAGTCTCCATCCTCGTTATCTCTATCTTCTGCTGGCCTGGTGGATACAACAATGAAAAATACTCAAGATTTTTTACAGGATTTACTTCAAGCACAATCTTTAAATCAATAGCAATCTGGCTGGAGCCAGTGGTGAAGTAGGTAAGATACTCGACCGCGGATCAGATGGTGCGGGGTTCAAATCCTGGGCTCGCTGTCACTGACATCGCTTTCGAGTGAGGAAACTGACGTTAACCTTAGCTTTACCAGCTTTTTTCAAATCACCCAACTGTAGTTCATATATGACAAAAAGTAGGATAGATAAAAGATATAAATTAAACCCTTTTTCCACTTCACTTTCTCAATACTTACCTTTCACGTAACTACAAGTGCAATTGTCACAGTACGTCCCTGACATTATCCTTTGATGAAGAAATGTTTAAATAATTTTCCATGTATTTTCAAATTTGTCAATCATTAACAACAAAACATTTGTTCAAGTTACTTTTCATCATCTTATCATGACATTAGTGACGATAATAACAAATATGTTTAGAGATCAATAATACTAGAGTTCAATTAATTATCAATAACACTAGAGAGCACATTAGAGATCAATAACACTAGAGATCAATAACAGTCAAAATCAATTAATTATCAATAACACTAGAGAGCCCATTAGAACTCAATAACACTAGAGATCAATTATCAATAACACTAGAGTGCACATTACAGATACATAACACAAGAGATAAATAACACAAGAGATAAATAACACTAGAGATCAATAACATTAGAAATCATGCCAGAGATCATTAACACGTGAGATCAACAATATTAGAGAGCAATGGTAATAGAGCTAAATAATAAATGTTACATTATACTTTAATGAATATAATATATTGAACTCTACTATTTATAACTATCAATAATAATGTCTACCATTTAAAGATCAGTACAGACCATGAAAGTATCTATGAATGAGAGCAGTATGAACACACAACAGAGCAGACATCATCAGCTGCACGAGCGTAAACTGAGCAACACTCCATGGACCTACAACACAGTCAGCAAAACAATTAGGCTTTCATTTCTTTAAGCTCTAACTAGGGCACAAGTTTACATATTTAATTCTTTTTATTACTTTGTTATTTTATTTTACCTTAACTTGACTAATAGCGCCACCATCGTTGCATGCATTTGAGGGTGGTGAGAAATGTATTTGATTAAACATATATATCTATAGGTATATATACAGAAAAATAAAAATATTGAATGCAAAATATTCTTTCAAATCATATGCACCCTAATATATATATTTAATATATATATATTTAGGTGTATCGGATTTGATTCTTCAAATCAGACGGAACTGGATTTCAAAAGCCTGCCAGAACCAGATTCGGATTTGACCTAGTTATAATTGTAACATTAGAAAACTGAATAAAGCCAATGTTAACTTAAGCTTCATGTCTTCAAAGTGACATCAGTGACATGCGAGCCCAGGATTTGAACCCTGAACATACTGACCTGCTCTCGGAAATCATCATTAAGTTATTAACTAGATTATCACCGTTTGCGCAATAAATCATCATCATTGAACCATTCACAGGGGTTATAAGTGTATAAGTGTCAATTAGTTTCTTCAAACATCTTGTCATCATTAACAGGCTCAATAAAACCATCATCATTGAATAATTAACTAGGTTATCACTATATGCTCAAACTATTTATCATCATTATTCATTATAAATACATTTTTAATTTATGCTCATTCATTCATCATTAAGTCATTCAATTACTTAGGATATCAGTATATGCTTCATCAAGTAATTGTCATAAAGTCAATAACTGCCTCACTCAAATAATCATTGAATCATTAACTACATGTAAATTGTCAACATATACTCCATCAAAGCATCACCCTAAGGTCGTTCACTAGATTATCAGTGTATGCTTAAACAAATAATCAGCAATAAGTCTTATGTTCTTGCTCCTTGATGTAAATTTTCAGCAAATTTTGAAATATAAAAGTATTACTTTTTATATTAGAATGATTGCTAAATCCGGTAACAAATCCGGTCAGATTTGGAAAAAACTAGCCTGAATCAGATTTGTAAAAAGTACCGGAATCTAGACAAACCAGAACCAGAATCTGGTACACCCCTAGTATTTAACATTGATCAGCTCCATAAAACTCAGCTATTGAATCAACGAAGTCGGTATTCTTTGCATTACAAGGAAATCAGGAATTTTACTGGTTTACGCGACAGTTAAACGAAATCTCACTCTACTAATATTCTATTAGGGGCAGCAATAAGAGAACTAACTATAAAAAAAGAATAATATCTGTGAGAGGCTGAAGTCGTAGAGGATGGAGACGAGGAATGCCAGCGGAGACATCAGAACACAGATCCATACCGTCGCAGCACCAGTCCGCCATCTGATCACCTACAGACAATGCAATTTCATCAACACACATCAATACTATGATCACACCAGTCCTACATCTGATCACCTACAAACAAAGCAAAGTCATCAAGATACATCATACTATGATCACACCAGTCCTACATCTGAGCACCTACAGACAATGCAAAGTCATCAACACACATCCATACAATGATCACACCAGTCCTACATCTGAGCACCTACAAACAAAGCAGTCATCAACACACATCCATACAATGATCACACCAGTCCTACATCTGAGCACCTACAAACAAAGCAGTCATCAACACACATCCATACAATGATCACACCAGTCCTACATCTGAGCACCTACACACAATGCAAAGTCATCAACACACATCAATACAATGATCACACCAGTCCTACATCTGAGCACCTACAAACAATGCAATGTCATCACACACATCCATACTATGATCACACCAGTCCTACATCTGAGCACCTACAAACAATGCAATGTCATCACACACATCCATACTATGATGACACCAGTCCTACATCTGAGCACCTACAAACAATGCAATGTCATCACACACATCCATACTATGATCACACCAGTCCTACATCTGAGCACCTACAAACAATGCAATGTCATCACACACATCCATACTATGATGACACCAGTCCTACATCTGAGCACCTACAGACAATGCAATGTCATCACACACATCCATACTATGATCACACCAGTCCTACATCTGAGCACCTACAAACAATGCAATGTCATCACACACATCCATACTATGATGACACCAGTCCTACATCTGAGCACCTACAGACAATGCAATCAACACACATCAATACTATGATCACACCAGTCCTACATCTGAGCACCTACAAACAATGCAATGTCATCACACACATCCATACTATGATCACACCAGTCCTACATCTGAGCACCTACAGACAATGCAATCAACACACATCAATACTATGATGACACCAGTCCTACATCTGAGCATCTACACACAATGCAATGTCATCAACACACATCCATACTATGATCACACCAGTCCTACATCTGATCATCTACAAACAATGCAATGCAATCATAACAATCTGAAGTTCTCAATGATATAATTTGGCATGGTCTACTTGAGACCGATATTCCATCCATAAAAGAACCTACAGGTGTACTAAGATCTAATAGTAAGAGGTCATAATGATAATATTAATTAATAATTACTCCTCCATAAAGAGCACTCAATAGATCAACAAGTTAATGGCGTCACAAAATGCTATGCCTTATCCACCACACCTTAATGTAGCCTATATCTTGGGAATAATAAGGTTTCTGAAGTGGGCTATGGCTTGCTTATTAGTAATAGTATTAATAAATGTTTAATATCTGTTTCCACATCCAATGCTGATAGAGTACTTATGATATGATACAATACAAATTAATTTGATAGATCAGCAGCAACAGCTGCATAGCAATAGCAAAAACAACATAATATTAATACTCGTGGGACTATAAAATATTGTGTTTATTTTGACTTAAAATTCTTTAAAATGCCCAATAAATCTGATTTTGAGCAACCTACATAATCATCACACCGAGAAATTTCTTGCTATATAATAACTACTATGAAGTTCAGTCAATAAATTTCTTGCTATATAATAACTACTATGAAGTTCAGTCAATAAATTTCTTGCTATATAATAACTACTATGAAGTTCAGTCAATAAATTTCTTGTTATATAATAACTACTATGAAGTTCGGTCAATAAAAAATTCAGTGCTACAATATTGGTTTTGAATGGCATCAAAGGCATCTAAATTACTTCATCACCGAAAATATGGAATGTTCAATATCTTTCAGCCTTGAAAATACATTTTAGACCAAGCGGGCAATGTTCCTCATTACAAGTAAAGTAAAAGTAAAGTAAACATGCATTACATAGTGAAATGATAAACTATGTTGATATCTATCACTTCTAATACAACACATTTAAACCCCATTAGGCCATTTAGACCATTTGCCATATAACCAGTCCAGTGAATGTCCAAGATTTTTCTCTCAGATCAGCGCTACTGGGATTCGAACCCACGATGGTTCAATTCACCTCAGTATCTGTCATTTAAAACTTCATGACATTACCCTTACGCTATTAAGACATTCTGCAAGAATTACAAGCAAGAACTACATTGCAGAAATTAATATTTCAGGCTCCTCATAACAAGATACGGTGACATTGAATGAAAATACATCGCACATGTCACTGCACATTCATTACAGTTTACGTGTTTACTATTGCGTGTTTCACCCCTGACACCTTTTCTGATGCTGAAACCCTCCTGCAGGAATTTTTTCAGTCTATATCCTCTTGGATGTATATGAGGATATATATCCTCTTGCTAATTTCTTGACACTTAATCCATCGAAGACTGAATTCTTATTGGTTGGGAAACCTCACAGCTTCTGAAGCTGAAAAGGAAAACTCTTTCATTATCTTCAGGTATTATAATATCACCTGTTTCTTCCGTGAGGAACCTCGGTGTTATCCTCGATAAACACCTAACATTCCACGAACACAACTGAAACTACACAAGTATGTTTCTACCTCATCCGTGACTTTCGTCGAATATGTCCCTATTTGTCACGTGAGACAGCTGCTACAATTAGTGCAGCTATTGTGAAATTCAAGTTAGACTACTGCAATTCCCTGTTCTTAAATCTCCCTGACTGTACGATCGATCTGTTGCAGTTTGTTCAAAATTCTCTTGCACGAGCAATTTTATATAGTTACAAGTATTCTCAAGTTATGCCTATTTTTAAGTCCTTGCACTGGCTAAAGATTAAAGAACGTATCATTTATAAAACAGTTTCATTAACCTATAAGTCCATCACCATCCCTGGACAAACATGTATGTCTCAATTGATTAAACTGATGCAGCCTGCTGCTACTCGGTCATCTAAATTAATTGCTCTTGTGAGACCTAGCTTACCTTCATGCTCTCTCTCTCTCTTAGTGCACTACCTACTGACAGGTCCATGGTATACAACGCCTCCATTCTGTCTTCCGCCTTCCTCTTCATTTCCACATGAGTGGGTCTTTAAATCATCTAAAATACCTAATCTCGGCCTGCATCTGCATCTTTTTCCTTCCATTCTACCTTCTATGACCTCTTTTACTAGACCTTCGCCCCTTAGAATTCCTTCACGATTTAGGCTATCTAATCGTTCTTTCCAGCAGGCAGCACTGCAGATCTGGAATTCTCTTACATCCAATCTTCGAAAGTTTTCATTTGAAGACTTTGCTTTTCTATGAGCAGTTCTATAGGTAGTTGAAGATCAATATTTTCCATCACTCGTTTCCATCCAATGTACATGAGTTGCGACCAGCGCCTAACCTCCTTTTCTTTAATTTCCTTTTTCTTTGGACTGATTTTCTGGATTATAGAATGTGCACCGTTTTTGGACCTTCTTTTTGCTCGCCGGCTTGATTTTATCCCAATAGTGCTCGATGCTGTCAGTGATGACAGTAACACTCCAATTGTTGTTACTATTACTGCTTAATTAAAACATTAAATAATTTGTTAAACTAAGCAATGCTTCCGAGAACTACCATATTAAGTATTAGAAATTGAAATACAGAAAAATAAACAACGAGCAAAAAAGACACAAAAGATTAACAGGCAACGTTGTGCGAGAAATACTGCAATTAAGGCATATATAAACGAAATGTCAAAATAATATGCTTGAAACATCGGCTAAATAGAGCGATAATAGAAGACTTTAAGAAACTTACCTCCGATTCAAACCAATTTGCTAGTATACCCATTTTTAACTATTAGACAGCCTTTTCTGACAAAAGGTAAGGAATATTTAATAAATTATAGGAATTGGAAATTAGACAGGGAAGTAAGTGCGAGATGTATCCACCAAGTTAAATTTTAAAATTCTCCAACTCAATTGTAAACAAATCATTTTAAACCATGCGCTGACCGGAACCGTGCTTAAAAGTAGTAGTTCAGAAATTCTTTTTAAGTGATATGAAATCCTTCATCCCTCCCATAACGATTTAATACAAAATTATGCCGCGAAACATCTATATTTGCAGAGTTAGCCGTGCAATTTCTCACTTACGTGCCTGGCATGATGTCACTGGCTTCATCCTTGTATGGGGAAACGGACATTAAGCCTTTATTATTATTAGCATTATTATTACTTGATAAAACTATAAGGCAGTCTGCTCTAAAACGGCTCTCTACCTTTTCACATTATTTTGTGAGACTAAGCTTACTTTCAGTCTTCATCAAAGAATATACAGAATGATACCTATTTTATAAGTTTGATTTTCACGCACTTTCTAATTAAGCTGTCTAGTTAATGGACTTTTTCGCACAAAGGTCCAAATATCTGAAATTTTTATCCATCTTCTCTTCGAATACATTTGAATCGCATCAACCTTTGCATTCTTATTAAAAGCTATTGAACGTTGGCCCAAAGATCTTTAAAGAAAGGTTTTCCTGTTTTTCTCTATTTTATGCTATGGACAATATCCGTGACAATTTTGCATGTTTTATTTATTTACTTTCACTTTCTCTTGAATAAATTCGTTTACAGACATATCCTGGAAGCCTATAGTTGAGATTTGGTTTTTGAATAAGATTATGGTAAGAGCTGTGATATGTTGAAGATTATTTTTGTTGCTGTCAAATTCGGTCTGCTTGTAATGGTGTTTCCGTGACTATTTCTAGTTCTTGCATAAAAAGCGAAAGTGAAAGTAAAATTAATTAATTAATTTAAGTGCCTTAAATTGAGTTTAATTATTTCCATCGCCTTGAAATAAGTTAGTAACCAAACCGTGTATAAACTATGCTACAAATATGTCTTTACAATACACCATATGCCAATATCTTGCACTTAGGGCTTATAAACTTTATTATAATAGAGTAGGTGATTACAACTGTATTACCGTAGACGGTAACTATTGAGGGTTTTAAAAAATGAACCTTCTTATACAAAGTGTTTCTGACTATTTCGAATATGTCTTTAGTATCTTAGGCTGATAAATGCATTACGCCAGTTTAAGTTACCAATCAGTTAATCGTTGGATCCTCGGTTCGAACCCTGTGAGAACCGAACGCTAAGCAACCTTTTGGGCTCTTAACGCATAGATCCGGCCTGTATTATAAGTTTATAACGGAAGTTAATTGCCTTTAGTTAGTCTGTTTAACATAATTATACTCATAATTCTTTCTTCATTTCGTTGTGCACTACCCACTGGCAGGACCAGTTATACAGAGCCTCCACTCTTCAGACATTGCTCAAATATATTATATATTATGCATTTATTAAGCTTATATATATTGTGCAGATGTACATATATACAACACACAAGCTATACACACACACGCACATATATATATATATATATATATATATATATATATATATATATATATATATATATATATATATATATATATATGCATGTATAATTTACACAGTTGATCTATCCTTCAAGCAACCGGGACTACACACAAGGAAATAGTAGTATTAATAATAATAACAATAATAATAATAATAATAATAATTTATCACAGGGCAAACCGGCAATAAGCGAGAGACATCCTTTCTTTGGCAAAGGCTTTCCAGGACTTTGCAAAGATTTCATGCAGTCTGCTTCAACAATTCTTTTAAGCCGATTGATGATGTCGAGTAGCCGGGCGGCGATTCAGCACGTATTGCTTGAATTGTTTTTATCAAACCCCAGGTTCTTTACGCCGGGGTAAAAATATAAAAAAAATAATATAAAAAATAATAATAATAATAATAATAATAACAATTTAAGTACAACTGCCATCAATGACAACATTGAACACTACTAAGAAAAATCCGAGCCTGTGAGCAAGAAGAAGGTCCAAAAACGGTGAGAATTCAAAAATTGATTCAGAAAATTGGTCTAAATATAAAGAGAAATAAAGAAATATATATAAATTTATTATAAATATATATATATATATATATATATATATATATATATATATATATATATGTATCTGTATACATATATATATATATATTTATGTATGTATATATATATATATATATATATATATATATATATATGTAAAAATAATAACACACACACACCACATATATATATATATATATATATATATATATATATATATATATTATATATTATATATATATACGTATATATATATATATATATATATATATATTTATATATATAAACATATATGTAGTTCATAAATATAATCACATACATGATATTCGTATGTATGCGTATAAATACATGCATACACACATACAGGCCGCGTACATGCATGTACAGACGTGCATGTATGCACATCCCGGGGCATACTCACACATGCACACACATACAAAGACATACACCTACCCAGCTAGGTTTGATTTGCAAATTATGAGAGTATGTTGTTCTTTTTGGGTGTGTTCAGCTGTGGACCACCTCCCCTCACTCGCAGCGTTGAGCAGGCTTGCTCCAGGGACATCGCCTACATCAGCGATGTGCTCTTCGTTCATCATCACGAAAACTTTTAATCATCAGGAATAATTATAACACTATAAATAATAATAATAATAGTAATAATAACAACAATTAGAGTGCTGTTTTAACACTTAAAATTTAAATATTTATAGCATATTCACTAACATATAAGCAAAATAACAATAATGATAATAATAATAGTACAGGTTTACCATCTGTTCCCTCATCCAGGGATGATGTCAGGGACGTCCCCAACAGCACACATCACTAGTATCTCACATATATCTATTATACCTATCTGATTGCGCAAACATTGCTTTTCAAGTCTTCCACTATCAATTTATAGCTTACTTATTGATTAGATTTCTTGAATTTCAGTAAAAGAAATTTAACTTAAATTTGCAATTTATTAACTTGTAAATTCTTCAGGTATGGCATCAAACACTAAAAGGAGCAGAGAGGAGCCGAAATTGACTGCGGAAGGTATGTTAATGTGCTTCTTCTAGTGCACTGCCTAACGGCAGGTCCACGGCATATAACTCTTCCAACCAATTCTATCGTCAGCCTTCTTTTTTTATCAGTATATATGAATTTGTTATTAAATCCGACATCCTATGTCTTGGTCTTCCCCTAACTCTCTTCCCTTGCACTTTTTCTTTTATTAAATCCTTTAGGAAGCCATCTCCCTTATAACATGTCCTATGCAGCTTTTCTTTCTATTTCATATCACATTTATTAACTGTCTCTCTGTACTGACTCTTTCAAGAACTTCATTTGTAATTATGTCAGTCCAGGTAATCTTTTCCATCCTTCTTCATAACAAAATTTCCAATGTCTATAGTTTCCTGATTTCTTCTTTCTTTAATGGCCATGTTTCGCATCTGTTCCGAAATGTAGAGCACAACAATGTTCTCACAATCTTATCATTGTATTTTTTCAAATGCCTTTTGATAGTAGTGCTTTGCTCTTTCTGAAACCTATTTCACCTGAACAATTGTACATTTTATTTCCTTTTCACACTTCCCATCATTCGTGATGGTGTGGCCCAAATACTTGAAGCTTCTTAACTGCTCCAGTTGCGTATTATTCAGTACAATTTATACATCCCTGTGATTCCTAGACACCCTCATAACATTCTTTGTCTTCTTTATATTAATCTTCATAATAATAATAATAATAATAATAATAATAATAATAACACGCATTATAGTGAAATGATCAACTACGTTGATATCTATCACTTTTAATATCACATGTTAAATCCGTTAGGCAATTTTGTCCATTTTCCAGTGAATGTCCGAGATTTTACTCTCAGATCAGCGCGGCCGGGATTCGAACCCACGAGGGTTCAATTCGCCTCAGGATCCGTCATTTAAAACTTCATGACGTTATCTACACCTCTAACCATTGCGCTATTGAGACATTCATGCCATGTCTCAATGCTGTGACATCCAGACAAACCCTTTGCAATCCTACTTCACCACTAGTGAGCATTTCACGATCACCTGCAAACCTCACATCTTTTAGCAATTTACCTCCAGCATTTATTCCATCCTCAATATCTTCCATCACCTCAACTATTACTACTTTGGCATAGATATTAAACAGTGGTGGCACAATTCTACATCCTGTCTTACCCCCGTCCTTTATCACTATGCTCAGAGAACTCTTGCTGGGTTTGACAATTGTTTTATGATTATTGTACAAATTTAAAACCAGTCTTTTGTATCTCTACAACTTCAATCCTCCTCAAGATGTTTAATATCATTATCCAATCTATTCTATCAAAACCTTTTTCCAAGTCAGCAAAACATATGAAGACATCAAACATTTTCATACATTCTGCTGGTACATTATCTATCCCCACCGCTTTCCTTTTTTCATATTTCTAATTGCCTCAAGAATTTCTTCTTTATTATATTTGGTCCCTTTTCATCATTCCCTACAATGGTTTATCCTTCCAATTCAAAATCAATTACTTTTAGTTTTTTATCTTTGTCAGATAAATCCTCAATATATTCAAAAATGTTAAAGAGACTATCCAGTTTATAGTGTCTCTAATACACTTTATATTATTTTGTTTGTAAAATATTTTGTTAGCTGTTAATGCTAGTTTGTGTGCATTGTGTCTCGGACACTGAAGAAGACACCAACCGTTAACTGCACGTGTCATAAGAGGCGACAAATCCTCAATATATTCAACAATGTTAAAGAGACTATCCAGTTTATAGTGTCTCTAATACACTTTATATTATTTTGTTTGTAAAATATTTTGTTAGCTGTTAATGCTAGTTTGTGTGCATTGTGTCTCGGACACTGAAGAAGACACCAACCGTTAACTGCACGTGTCATAAGAGGCGACAAATCCTCAATATATTCAACAATGTTAAAGAGACTATCCAGTTTATAGTGTCTCTAATACACTTTATATTATTTTGTTTGTAAAATATTTTGTTAGCTGTTAATGCTAGTTTTGTGTGCGTTGTGTCTCGGACACTGAAGAAGACACCAACCGTTAACTGCACGTGTCATAGGAGGCGACTGACCTAGAATTGAGAAGCATTGAGAAACCACCACAGAAGTCATATATTTCCCAAGATATAGGCTACACTACTTAAGGAATGGATACGGCATAGCATTTCTGAAAGGACTAACTTGTTGATCTCTGGAGTGCTTTTTATGGGGCATGAAAGCAGACTCTGAGTATTAGTATATGTCTTGGACTTGCCACGTGGCAGAACATTCGAGAGAGAGACTAAGTTTGAAATGCTTTTAAATTATATTTAGCTGTATATATTCAGGGCAAATGTTGGTGCCTTCGGGCCTTTATGTCCGCTCTCTGCTACTCTCCAGGCTGATTTTGTAAAAGCTGGTAAAGTTAATGCTAACGTCACTTTCCTCACTCGAAGGCGATGTCAGTGACAGCCGAGCCCAGGATGAAATGCATGTTCATAAATAAATATGAATTTGATTCTTCTGCTGATCGACCTGAAATTTAAATTTAGGTCGTCTGTGTGATTTGTGTGTTGTAACAGTTAGTAAGGTATCATCCCCGCTTAGTGAGCTCCATTTAAACAGTATTACAAAACATTTTCATGAACAATTTTGGATTGTATCCTCAATTTTTGAATCAATAGCAAAGATATTATTAGCTATGGAAAGGATTAATAATAACCTTTCAGGAACCTGTATAGTGGTATCGAAAACCGGACACAGGCTAATACACCGATATAGAAATTGGTGTAGGTTATTATTATTATTATTATTATTATTACTATTGGCGGTTCATTTGTTCATTTATTGTTTTGTAGAATACTGCGCTAGATTGGAGGTACATGAGAAGCCTCTTAAGGATAATCTGGAATATGTGTATGGATTGAACGATGAGCTTGCCAGCAAAGATATTCTTTCGGAAGAGGAGTGCGACAAAATAGAAACCTGGAAGCAATCAGGGAAATCCTCAAGTGAACTAAACACTGAAATTATTAAGATGGTTGTCCAGCATAATGATTTAGGCAAATGCGAATTGTTTATGGAAGCATTAGCAAAGACATATCAGAAGCATCTTGAATTGCATGTCCGTAGGAATGGAGGTAAACTTTTTATTACACAGTCATTATCAGATATATTGTGTAATATTTTTCTTGTGTAGTTTTTATGATTAGTGACTGAATTCAGTATTTAGAAATTTTAGAATTACTGTTACTTTGATTTTGTCTTGTTTATATCTTTAATCCCCATGTTGTGCTCGGGTGGGGTTGGACCACTGCAGAATTGGGCAACTGCAAACAAGACCACTTTACCAAATCAGTGATGATCCCAATTCCCATAAAAGCCAATGCTGTGGAGTGTTCGGATCACAGAACAATCAGTTTATTACCTCATGCCTCGAAGATCTTATTAAAGTTAATAAATAATCGCATTCAGTCGAAAGCAGATATGATACTAAGCAAGACACAATTTGGTTTTAGGAATGAATGCGGCACAAGAAAAGCAATAGGGGTAATGCTGGTTCTTTGTGAAAGAAGCTTTAGAATATGGAAATGACGTTTTTGTATGCTTTGTAGACGCATATGATGGGACTGATTGGATAACGATGATGAATATCTTAAAAAGAATAGGAATTGACTGGAGAGATAGAAGACTAAGTTTAAACTTGTACATGAATGAGCGGTAATCAAAATCCACCAGGAATACTCAGGAGAAGGTGAAATAGGGCGTAGAGTAAGACAAGGTTATAGCAATTCGCCGCTGCTGTTTAACATTTACGCTGAGGCAATGATGGAGGAAGCCATAGAAGACGTGGAAGAAGGAATAAAAGTAGGAGGGAATTTGTTAGAAGATGTACGATTTGCAGATGACCAAGGAATGGTATCAGGCAGCGAGATTGGACTGCGGAAGATAATGGATAGGCTGAATGATACGGCGTTGAGATATGGCATGAAGATTAATAGGCCTATAAAGAGACCAAGGTTATGAGAGTGTCCAATAATAAAGGTGAAGTTAATATCGCAGTAAATATTATGAAATAGGAACAGGTAAGGAGTTTCATATATTTGGTTCATACTATAACCGACGCCGGAATATGTGAGACGGAAATATGCAGTAGGTTTGCACAAGCAAAATCGGCCTTTGGTAGTAGGAAAGAACTTTTAACAAAAAGTGTAAAGAAATACACAAAGATAAAGATAGCGAAAACTTTGGTTTGGACCACGCTATGGTATGGATGTGAAACATGGACGATATAAGGAAGGAAGATATTAGAAAACTGAAGGCATTGGTAGTGTGGATTTGGAGAAGAAAGAAGAGGATTAGCTTGACTCAAAAGATTACAAATGAGGAAGTTCTGGAGAGAGTTGGCACAGATAGACAGTTGATAAATATATTAAGAAATAGGAAGAAGAGTTGGATAGGACACATTCTAAGAGGAGAAGGTCTATTAATAGATATCATAGAAGGTAGATTGGAAGGAAAAAGAGGCAGGGGCAGGCCAAGATTAGGTATGCTAGATGATTTAAAGACCCACTCATATGTGGAAATGAAAATAAAGCAGAAGACAGAGAAGAGTGAAGGCATTAGTGTACCATGGACCTGCCAGTAGGCCGTGCACTAAGATAAGAGATATTGAAGCATTTTGTTGTTTTGTTTGAAATGATACATGAACTCCTAGGAATAATTTATGTATATATATATATATATATATATATATATATGTATACATGTATATATATATATATATATATATATATATATATATATATATATATATATATATATATATGATTTTTTTCTTCAGTGCACTGCCAAGTGGCAGGTTCAAGGTACACATTCATACTCAAAGTCTGCTTTCTCGCTCCATAAGAGCACTCCTTAGATCAACAACTTAATCCCTGTACAAAGTCTATGCCTTATGCATACCTTATGTAGCCTATAGCTTGGGAAAAAACATGGCTTCTGAGGTGGTTTCTTGTTGCCTTCCTCAGTTAGGTGGATTAATTACCATTTAATCCTGGGGGAAAATATTTCATGGTGAGGTGGATCCCCTCTTACCATCCTCAGCTCCTGCCTTTCGTCGCCTCTTACGTACCGCTTCAGATTGTTTGCGGTTGCCCTAGTCTGCAGTGGTCCAACCATATATATATATATATATATATATATATATATATATATAATTATATATATATATATATATATATATATATGATATATATATACATATATATATATATACATATATATATACATATATATATATACATATATATATATATATATATATATATGTATATATATATATATATATATATATATATATATATATATAACCATGTCAGTTGTAAGTTACTAATTGTAATAGAAATTCTTTTATTGTGTAGAATTCGGGAATGAAGAGGATAACAGGCCACTTAGGGAACACGAAAGGGGACTTTTGAGACGAAAACAGACCGTGATAGTTGATGACTTAAAATATGTTATTGGGGAACTTCTACATGAACTATTTGCACAGGAGTGCATCAGCGAGAGGCACCGTTTTCGAATTTCTGAGCCAAAGTATCATACTAACGACGATAAAGTGAGAGAACTACTGGCAGTCGTTCGTCGCCGCTGCTTTGGGCACTACAAAATATTCTTGGAAACTCTGAAATTGGATAAATTCAAACTGGATTTAACGGTGGAAGACTCTCGGAGCAAACCAGGTTTCTATACCTTGCTATTGTCTTGTGATCATTGCTATATCCTGGTTTCGTGATGAATTTAAAGGCGAGTGAAGGATGACGAGAGAAAGAGAGAGAGAGAGATAGAGAGAGTGAGAAAGAGGAGGGAGGGAGTGAGGGAGAAAGAGAAAGAAAGAAATTGAGAGAAATCGATTATTTATCAATGGTAGCTTAAGATGGTATAGACCTTCTAAAATGTATGTTTCAAATGCATGTGATAACGTGATCCACCAAACTTTTCACTATTTTTATCTTAGTGTCTTTCTTGAGACTTTTTGTTGAAGTTATTTTTATTACCGAAGGCTTCTTTTGTTTGTGCAAACCTACTACATATATCAGTCTCAGATTTCCCATCATCTGTTATAGTAGGACCTAAACATTTGAAAACTCCTTAATTGTTCCATCTTCGTACCATTTATTGTGCATATCGTACCAGGGTCCTATACCTTGCTATTGTCTTGTGATCATTGCTATATCCTGGTTTCGTGATGAATTTAAAGGCGAGTGAAGGATGACGAGAGAAAGAGAGAAAGAGAGAGTCATCTTTATTCTGGGACTCTCTCATCATTTTTGTCTTTTTTATGTTAATCTTCATTCCAATGCCGGATTATTTAAGTCTAAATGATCATTACTTTCTATAGTCCAGTCCCGCTTCCCGCTATCATTCCTTGGTCATCTGTAAATCATACAACTTGCAACAATTTACTTCCTACTTCTACCCCTTCTTCCGTATCTTCCATGGCTTCCTCCATCATTGCGTATATGTTAAACAGCAGCGTCGAAATGCTAAAACCTTGTCTCATTCCACGTCCAATTTCGCCTTCTTCTGAGTTTCTACTTGTGCCCATTGATCTTGAGGTCACATGATGATGAGGTCACATGATGATGAGGTCACATGATGATGAGGTCACATGATGATGAGGTCACATGATGATGAGGTCACATGATGATGAGGTCACATGATGATGAGGTCATATGATGATGAGGTCATATGATGAGGTCATATGATGATGAGGTCATATGATGAGGTCATATGATGAGGTCATATGATGATGAGGTCATATGATGAGGTCATATGATGATGAGGTCATATGATGAGGTCATATGATGATGAGGTCATGATGAGGTCATATGATGATGAGGTCACATGATGAGGTCATATGATGAGGTCATATGATGAGGTCACATGATGAGGTCACATGATGAGGTCATATGATGAGGTCATATGATGAGGTCACATGATGAGGTCACATGATGAGGTCACATGATGAGGTCATATGATGAGGTCATATGATGAGGTCACATGATGAGGTCATATGATGAGGTCACATGATGATGAGGTCACATGATGATGAGGTCACATGATGATGAGGTCACATGATGATGAGGTCATATGATGAGGTCATATGATGAGGTCACATGATGAGGTCACATGATGATGAGGTCATATGATGAGGTCATGATGATGAGGTCACATGATGATGAGGTCATATGATGAGGTCACATGATGATGAGGTCACATGATGATGAGGTCATATGATGAGGTCACATGATGATGAGGTCACATGATGATGAGGTCATATGATGAGGTCACATGATGATGAGGTCACATGATGATGAGGTCATATGATGAGGTCACATGATGATGAGGTCACAAGTTAATGATCAAGATCAAAATCATTGTCGTTAAATTAATCGATTCCTTCAGAAGGTTATAAATATAAATTATTTCATTTGTTTGATCGAAATGTAGCCAATTATTTTAACCGAAAGTGTACTACTTCTATCATTTCTTTCTATATGGATTCAATTAGAATAAGGTTTTATATTAATTTTTTAACAACTAATTTTAATTTAGTGGTTAGCAGTAGTTTTGCAATCTATCATTGTGCTTAATTTATCCAAACTTTTTAGGTGACATGAGCTTTCTTTTGCGTAATCATGCTCTTTCATGTTATCTCAGTGTGTTAGAACCCCTAGAGTCACCTTTACTTTTATCCTGACCGTCTCCTGGCCGGATCCGTCGCCTATATGACCTTATTCTTCATCAACTATACAATTTTGAAAATTGTTTTGAATGAATCGGTTTCAGTGGTGCATACTGTGAGGATGCTCCAGACATCATCTTGGCATATACAAAAACGAACGTTAAACTCTGTTTTATAGCTGTTTATTTATTTTAAGTAGAACTGGCTCGTCTTTTTTAATTAGTTTCATAAATATTTAATTTGTCAATTTAACGGGGTAATCAGATGTAATATTACTGCTTGCAGCTGTCGCTACATGTGATGCTCTAGTGGAGCCTATTGCTGCTGGTGAAAACAAAGATCGACTTGAAAATGAAATAATAGAAAAAGCAGGAGAGACATCCCAGTCAGAGCTTCCTACAGAATATGACGTCATTGCTACGAAGAAAAATAGCATCAGATTGTTTCTCAGATGTGAATTGCAAGAATTACGAAACATTCGCAAAGCCATTGTAAAAAGCGATGAGATGAAGAAAGTTTTGGAACGTTGGTTCAACCGTCTGCTTGAACCTCAAGGAACTGTGCAGCGTGTTCGCGTTAAGCATGTCTTCTTAATTGATTTTTGCTTTCAAGAGTTTAGCTTGCTTCTGGGTAAGATGTTGATATATACAAATATGAAATATTATATTTAAAGCTATAATTAAGATACTTAAAACTATATAAATTTTATACTTAAAATATTGTACCTTATATATTATACTTAAAAGTTTAAGCTGACATATTTCTATTAAGGGCTACCTAACGATGTAATGGCAATACTGAAAGAGTTCAGTTAATACTACAGATAATGCCATTAAGCTAATGCTTCTGATAATGCTATTATGTTATTGCTGCAGATAATGCTATTAATTTAATGCTTCAGATAATGCTTTTAAGTTATTGCTGCTAAAAATGCTGGTATGTTAATGGCGCAGATAATGCTATTAAGTTAAGACTTCAGATAATGCCATTAAGTTAAGACTTCAGATAATGCCATTAAGTTAAGACTTCAGATAATGCCATTAAGTTAAGACTTCAGATATTGCCATTAAGTTATTGCTGCAGATAATGCCATTAAGTTAAGACTGCAGATAATGTCGTTAAGTTAAGACTTCAGATAATGCCAGTAGATATATCCTATATGAAAGTTGTGGCATACTGTGTATGAACTGCGTTTATTGGATAAATAAACACATGACAGGAGAAATTATTGCAGTTATGATTGACTCGGACATGAATTAGTTATACGAGTCCGGCAATTCGGACCTGAATTAGATTGCTGAGGACTCGAATTCGGACTTTAACTATGTGTTCTTGGACTCAAATTTGAATCGAGGACTTGCGGGCTCAGTTAAGTGTGTTAAATTCTTGAAGCGGGTAGGATACAAACAACATTAGCATTAAATATACTGCGACTTTGGACTTTGCCTAGTACTTGGAATTGGTAACAGCTGATGCCTCGGTTTTGACATTTGTGACTGGTATTCGATAGCTGTGGACTCGGACGACTCGATAGTCATGGACTCGGTTTAACATTCATACTTAGATTCAACACCTGACGACTGCTGTTGTGCTTGACCTTAGACATCTCTGGGAATAGTAACACGCATTATAGGGAAATGATCAACTATGTTGATATCTATCACTTTAATACCACATGTTTAAACCATTTGACAATTTATTCCACTTTCCTTGCAACTATGTGTATGAAAGTACGAGATTTTACTCTCTGATCAGCGCGGCCGGGAATCGAACTCACGAGGGTTCAATTCACTCACAGGATCTGCCAATTAAAACTTCATGACGTTACCTTACCCCTGTAATCATTATGCTATTGAGACATTCATATTTGGAAACTATACATGTAAAGGTATTTAGTCTGCTCTATATCTGAATACTTGAAGGAGTGTATATTAATATTGTATCGATATAAATTGAAATTTTATTTTAGAGAGTGCAACTCTCAGTAACAGCCAAGAACAGTTCCTGAGAAATGAGAGAGAAAGAATGAAATTGATCGCAAAAGAGAAATCTTTGAATGTGATAAAGGAGAGGATATTATTCTGTGCCTTCATTTCGAGACTGGATAAGGAAAGAAAAATCACATCTCATCCTAAGATTGAAACGTTTGTTAATCTATCAACTGTGTGCAGAGGGTGGATGGACACATTTCAACGAGCTGCTTTTAGAGATAGATTGCGTCATAGGCTTTCACAACCAGGTTTTATGTTAACCTTCTCCCAACAGCTTGCTAGTTGTGGATTAAATATGTATAAATTCAAGTTTATCGTCAATATCCCGTCTCGATAGCGTGTCAGTGACTGATACTGGTCTTGAAACCTATATCTATTCTTCCGCAGTCTTCACTGTACTGACTCAGTTCATTGTTTAGATAAAGGCCTCCCAGATACGTAGTCTCGTCTTGTTTGACTGATCATTGTTTGTACTGTGGAAGGCAATGAAAGGCTACTTAAAAACTGTAATTTTTATAAAAGGAACATAGTAGTGGTAAAGACAGACAGCTTACATTGTGTTAATATGTATCGGTAGGGTGGTCCAGTGGATAGCATTTTTGCCTGATAACCAAGGGGCCATCGGTTCGAATATCAGATTTGGTGGTCTCCTTTGTTCCCTAAGAATGCTTGCCTATCCTTAGGGAGGGAGCTAATGGCGTTAAACCAAGCTTTATAAGCGTTGTTTCTCTGTGATTTGATTTGTTTGTAACTTTTTGTCATGGATCATGACTTTACCATTTTGCTGAGCTGACATTAGTTTTCTTGTTTCTTCCTAGTTGTGTGTTTACTGATATCGCTTTCGAGTGAGGAAACTGACGTTAACCTTAGCTTTACCAGCTTTTTTAAGCTGTTTGTGAAATAATGTACTTAGAGGTCAAAGGCTAAGCCCTAGTCTACCTTTAGACTGCTGTCTCGAAGGCATACCAGTGACAGACGAGCACAAGATTCGAACACTGCACCGCCTGTTCTGCAGTCAGACAACGAGCCGACATGCTACCGGCTCTGTTATTCAAAATGTCTGAGTGCATTCTCGATATTCTAAAAACACTTCTTACAGATTATTCTCGAAAAACTCCTTAAGACTGATTAATTATTGTAACTCTGAGGTACAATGGAAATAAATAGATTTATTAGGTTTATTGTGGACTTTCTTTAACGAATGGATAAATATGGGATTGACTGATGATATGGTGTGGGACATGGAGGACTGGAGAAAGTCTATTCGTATCCCGACCCTGGTTAAACTGGGATTTAAGAGAAGATGATGATGATGGTTGTGGACTTTCTTTCTAAAAAATAAACTGCATTAGAATTTTCAAATATTTGTAGCTAGCTATATTTGGACAATTTGAAAATTGAGATTTAGATTTTAGTAGATGGTTAGCGCTGGTTGATTTTAATCTTGTCAAGCATCTGTTGCTTGCTGGTCTTGAAACTGATGTATGTGAATGGTAATATCGTGTGGGAGCAAAATTGAGAAAAGAATGCTTGCTATATTCATTGTATGCGTTTAGTGTTTGTTGCTAAGGAACCCAACCTAACTATATTTTAATACATTGGAAAGAGTATTGTTTCAATGTTTGCTACAGATGGAACGATCAAGGCAAGATGTCAGAAAAAGTTTAAATTTCATGATATTGTGATTTGTGTCACGCAACTGCTGGATGACATATACATAGTAACGCAGGACAAACCAAACATCTTAAAGGTGAAACATTGCTCCAACAACCAATGGACAAATGAAGCTGACATCAAAATAGCTGATAATATTAAGAAAATAACGAGTTTGCATGTCTCGAATTCGGATACCGAACTATTCTGCGTCACTGATCCGGACGGAGCCGTTTATCAGTGGAAGAAGGATCCGCAATCTTCGTCGTCTTCGTCAGCAGTCATCAAGCAGTTTTCTGCGTGCCGTTGCATCAGTGTATCAGATGATGATCACATGAAGATTCTGCTCGTTCCTGAGAACGGAATGTTAGAATTGCACGATCAGCACTCCAAAGTCGTCCAGAACGCCTACTTCCCTCTGCACATTGAGAACCCATTGTGGATCGTGAGGATCGGAGATGGGAATAAACAGAAAGGGTCAGAGAAGGCTCATGGGCCAAGGATCTTGGTTAGTCATGGAACAGGTAACGAAAGTCGACATCGAATCTGTATGTTTAGCTTAAGTCTTCGTAAAGTGGTTTTAGTTTACGGTGGTAAGCGTGGTAGCGGGTGTGATGAACTTGACCATCCTTGTTGTATGGCGATAGATGCGGATGACAGAATCTACATCGCTGACTCGAACAATCGCCGAGTCCTGGTGTTGGACAGTAAAATGGATTTGATCAATGTTATCCTGGATGCTAAATACGACGAGATAGAGAATCCAGCATATTTGCACTGTGTAACAGTTACTGGGAAAGATAGAGGTTCGAAAAGATTGTTGATCGCTGATGGCAAGTTTCTCAAAGTTTATGAATTGAAAGATTCGGGTGAAAAGTGGACTAAGCCAGTGGAAAGAGTAATTGAAGAGCAAGGAGAGGATGCAAATGATCTCGCAAAGAAGAAAGCCGATGATGTCGAAAAGAAGAAAGACGATGATCTCGAAATGCTGGAAGATAAATCGCGAGAAATTCAAGGCTACAATTAATTATTGAATTCTTCGTACTTGTCACCATTGGTTTTCCCAGGTTGCTCTGCTGCCTATGGAGCTTTCTTCCTTCTCCTTCTCAGTCTCTAACTGAATGCTCGCTGGCTTGATTTTGTCTCAATAGTGCTTGATGTTGTCATTGATGACTGTAGCACTCTAATTGTTGTTGTTATTATGATGCCATATCGCAACATTACAAGGCTAAAGCCACGCCTCCTAAAGGATGGCGTCATCTCATTAAAAGAATATCTGTGTTTTATATTAATACAGTTAGGAGTTCGAGAATCGTTTCAGTTATTCCCCATCCCGGATTCAATCCCTATCTGTGATATCAGAAGTAGGCACTAATGACATCTATAGTTTGCTTAACATAACACTAATAATAAAAATATCATAAAGGTGTATTTTCATTTCCCTATTCACACGACGATGTTAGACGTTAGTTAGCTAACCGGCACAAAATATTATTAACTGCAAAGTTATATATTTTATTTAAGCTACGTACAATCGTACATCCTTTCCCGAATATGAAAACTCAGACTATGAACTGGATGGACTTAAATGAACTCGTATGATCCTATTTATGGGAAAGCATAGTGTCGACAGCATTATAGTAGCAATGTCCTTGCTGGCATCGGCTAAAGTCAAGACAAAACTGTGAAAAGACAGCGCCAGGGGTTTAGTTGCAACCAAAACTAAGTCAAGGAATTATATGTCATGTTTAAGTCTGGAAGATACTACTGGTAGATCTATTATGACACTGTATTTTCTGCTTGAGAACTAAACGTTAATGGACAGAAAATAAAAACTGGAGAAAAGTATAAAATTTGAAGCTTTAAAACTTAGACATGTTTATGTTTTCAACAAAGAATTTTAATTTTATATAAATATGTAATTCACACTGTGACTGTTATTGTGAAGTTTTGCAGAAGTTTCTGTGTTTCTCGTAATGAGTTTCCGCGTTGTTTTGCTCTTAGATAATATGATGAAAATGAAATTTAACAAAGAAAATACCTCGAAATTCAAAATACTAGTAAAACGTCTCTAATGACAAGGGAGCGTATTTATTTAGCTTAATTTCAAACTAAAGTTCTTCGGCTCAATTTGTAAGCAATTATTGTGTTGCCTAATGTTATTATTGTAACAGTATAATTATTAAATGCAGATATTTTATAAAGAAATGACGCGTGCCATTTTTCCCGAATGGAATTTTTCTGCTTTATATGAATTTATCTAGCAAGATTATGCCTTATTTTAATTGTAATGACTGATGATTTATCAATTTGTTTTGTTTTATCTTAGCATTCATTTTTCATTTAGCTTTGTGTATGGATAATCTTTGCCATATTGGACGATACGTGTTATTGTTAATGTTGCCTTGTCTTGTAAATGATGATTCTGCAAACGTTGTCTAGACAATACTAATTTGCAGTGAAATAAGCCAATAAAAATATAGTCAGATTATAGTTTATAAACAATAAGGTTGTAGTAAATTCAAGTTGCTTTCAGTCTTTTTCAATCATTTTGCTTATTCGACTTGTTTACATATGTAGTTTTGGTCCTAGTATTAATTTAATAATAGTACATGTATAGAAACTTTCCCGTGTTGTGTGCGGGTTGTTTGAAGAATAGACTAACCGCTGATTGCATGTGTCGTAGATGGCGACTATAGCACAAAGAACGAAACCAACGTCAGAAAATGCATTCGGTTGATGAGTGCCTAGGCTCCAGAAATTGCTACACAATTTTACAAAACGAATGGAAAAATAAGGGATTAATGATATGGTATGGGACAGAGACGAGCGGAGTAGGTCTATGTTACCCGACCCTGGTTAAACTGGAATTGAATAGAATATGATGATGAAATGTATATAAACTCTCATAAAAATTCAAGGACATATTGAACACGTATAAATTAATTGGTAGTTGAAGTGCCCTTTGATAATGATGGCAAACATTAAATAGGAATAGGCTCCTTAGATGTAACGTTTAACAGAACACAAGAGATTTTCCTTAAATAATTGTATAGGCCTACATTAGGATACAGCTAATACTTTTAGCGTTATGAAGCAATAGTTGTCCTGAATGCATTCCTACTGAATTCATTCCACCTGATTCGGAAGAGCACACTTTCTCCACAGCACCCTTCTTCGATTTCCCTTTATCGGAAAGAAAAGTGACTTACTGATGTTACCTGCTATCTCCACACTTCCTGGTGCTTTGTTTTTTTCCGCATCCACCACTTTCCAAATTAAAAAGAATCTTAGATACTATATTGGGATAATTGGGACCAAACTGCAAATTAAGCATAATTAAACTAGTTTTGAAGTATGTTTACTTTCTTGCGTTTTGAAATATATTTACCTTCGTAAGTAGAAAAATCAAGAGCTGGTCAGCACTACATCGTCTCGGGCCACTCGTGATATTCAGTTAAAGCGCCTGTTCTGAGATCTACATGTATTAGTGTGCAAAGCCGCACTTCTAATACCCTTGTCGCAATATTAGTCACATTAAGCTAAACTAACAAAACCCAGCTCGTACTATAGGTCTACATAGCCTCTAGTAAGAGCGAAATTCAGCAGAGTCGATAACTGTCAAAAGGTTAACAGTCGTCATTCAGTGTCTACTAGACTTCATTCGAATAACTTAGGGCGCTTTAATATTCTCAAATACCATGTAATAGTGATCTACAAAGATAACGATAATGAAAACTTTGGTTTGGACCACGCTATTATATGGATGTGAAACATGGACCTTAAGGAAGGAAGATATTAGGAAACTGGAGGCATTGGAAATGTGGATTTTGAGAAGAATGGAGAGGATTAGCTGGACTCAAAAGGTTACAAATGAGGAAGTCCTGGAGAGAGTTGGCACAGATAGACAGTTGATAAATGTATTAAGAAATAGGAAGAAGAGATGGATAGGACACATTCTAAGGGGGGAAGGTCTATTAAAAGAGGTCATAGAAGGTAGAATGGAAGGAAAAAGAGGCAGGGGCAGGCCGAGATTAGGTATGTTAGATGATTTAAAGACCCACTCATATGTGGAAATGAAGAGGAAGTCGGAAGACAGAGAAGAGTGGAGGCGTTATGTACCATGGACCTGCCAGTAGGCAGTGCACTAAGAGAGAGAGAGTGATCTATAAGGTAAGACTTTTCTACAGCGTAACATTGGATACCATATGTCTTTAAAACTATTTTGGATATACATCGTAGCTAAAATAAAAAATATTTGATCTGTAGTGGAATTTATATCTATGGTCTGATTGACCATAGATAAAAAAATATTTTTGTCTATGACCTAACCTCGACCGACTTGGTCGAGCGACTTTATCTATCTGATCGAAACTTACGGTGGCTCGCAACTGCCATAATTTTTTTTTTTTTTGAAACAAAAAATAAAAAAAACAAACAAATCTTTGTTACTATAAATAACCACTTTGTTACTATAAATAGCTCACTAGCAGTATCTATATCACACATAGTCGATGACAACATCCAGCACTCGATCTTGAATCAAAGGCCAGTCCATGTGCAAAAAATAAAGTTTATTGTCAATGACAACATCGAGCACTCGATGTCAAACCAAAGCCAAGCCGATGAGCAAAAAGGAGGTTAAAACTGTGCAAATTCAATATTCAGTTAATTAGTCATACTAAGTTAATTTGTTTATGACAACATCGAGCACTCGATCTTGGGCCAAAGTCAAACCAATGAGCACAAAATTAGGTCAAAAACGGTGCAAATCCAAACTTCAGTTAATTAGTCATACTAAGTGAATTCGTCACTGACAACATCGATCACTCGATCTCGAGCCAAAGCCAAACCGATGAGCACAAAATTAGGTCAAAAGCGGTGATAATTACAAGGTGAGTCTTTGGACTGATTTTCTGCATTTTGGAATTTGCACCGTTTTTGACCTAATTTTGTGCTCATCGGTTTGGCTTTGGCTCGAGATCGATGTTGTCATTGACGAATTCACTTAGTATGACTAATTAACTGAAGTTTGGATTTGCACCGTTTTTGACCTAATTTTGTGCTCATCGGTTTGGCTTTGGCTCAAGATCGAGTGCTCGATGTTGTCATTGACAATAAACTTTATTTTTTGCACATAGACTGGCCTTTGATTCAAGATCGAGTGCTGGATGTTGTCATCGACTATGTGTGATATAGATACTGCTAGTGAGCTATTTATAGTAACAAAGTGGCTATTTATAGTAACAAAGTGGCTATTTATAGTAACAAAGATTTGTTTGTTTTTTTGTTTTTTGATTTTTTGTTTTTTTGTTTTTTTTGTTTTTTGTTTTTTTGTTTTTTTGTTTTTTTGTTTTTTTGTTTTTGTTTTTTTGTTTTTTTGTTTTTTTTGTTTTTTTGTTTTTTTGTTTTTTTGTTTTTTTGTTTTTTGTTTTTTTGTTTTTTTTTGTTTTTTTGTTTTTTTGTTTTTTGTTTTTTTTGTTTTTTTGTTTTTTTGTTTTTTGTTTCAAAAAACAAATTATGGCAGTTGCGAGCCACCGTATCAATGACAACATCGAGCACTCGATCTCGAGCCAAAGCCAAACCGATGAGCACAAAATTAGGTCAAAAACGGTGCAAATTCCAAAATGCAGAAAATCAGTCCAAAGACTCACCTTGTAATTATCACCGCTTTTGACCTAATTTTGTGCTCATCGGTTTGGCTTTGGCTCAAGATCGAGTGCTCGATGTTGTCATAAACAAATTCACTTAGTATGACTAATTAACTGAATATTGAATTTGCACAGTTTTAACCTTCTTTTTGCTCATCGGCTTGGCTTTGGTTTGACATCGCGTGCTCGATGTTGTCATTGACGAATTCACTTAACATGACTAATTAACTGAATTTTGGATTTACACCGTTTTTGACCTAATTTTGTGCTCATCGGTTTGGCTTTGGCTCGAGATCGAGTGCTCGATGTTGTCATTGACAATAAACTTTATTTTTTGCACATAGGCTGGCCTTTGATTCAAGATCGAGTGCTGGATGTTGTCATCGACTATGTGTGATATAGATACTGCTAGTGTGCTATTTATAGTAACAAAGTGGCTATTTATAGTAACAAAGATTTGTTTGTTTTTTGTTTTTTTGTTTTTTTGTTTTTTTGATTTTTTGTTTCAAAAAAAAAAATTTATGGCAGTTGCGAGCCACCGTAGGAAACTGAAGGGAATTTGATTATTGACGGAAATTTTGAATGGTTTGCTATGAACTGAAGTATAGTTAGCTGACACATATTTCCTTCAGCAGCCACTTCCGGCGAACGTATACCTGACAGTTGTACGGCCGCATAGGTCAAGGTTAATATTTGTAAATAAACAATAAATAAATATACTATTAATATGAAGTAAGTATTAACACAAAGAGATCAAACTACGCGATTTGTAATCAACCGGTATGATTTATGAACAATAATATTTAAAAACGGATTAAAGTTAATGGTTTTGCTATAATGTTGTAAGATTAAAATTAATAAATATGAATAATAAGATTATTAATTGTGAATCATTAAATTTAATAGTTTTCAAGTAAATATTTTTAAATAATTGAAGTGAGCTATTTTGTAGATCTCCTTAAAATAAAATTACATGGTATCTCTCTCTCTCTCTTAGTGCACTGCCTACTGGCAGGTCCATGGTTTATAACGCCTCCACTCTTCTCTGTCTTCCGCTTTCCTCTTCATTTCCACATATGAGTGGGTCTTTAAATCATCTAACATACATGGTATAATAATTTAAAATTTCTAGTTTATAAAATCGGATATATTTAAAATCCATTTTGATATTATTTTTATGTATTGAACTCTTGTGAACGCGTTAAAGTTAAGTGGAAAGAAATGACTGGTATTCTTATTAAAATGCTTTTTAATGTATTTGTTTTATAACTGTTGGTTTTCTTTAATGTCCATTAGTGATTACATTTTACTCTGACTGTGAGCCAGCAGAAAACTAAATCTGAAGAGGCTCAGAAGTTGTTAAATTTGCTGCAGCAGGCCTGGTACAAGCAGAGTCTGATACAGTATCACTAACTGTTGCTGCAGTGCAAGGAGCTATCTCCAACAGGTGGAGATAGATGCCTTCGACAACCAAGACCTGTGGAAACGAGGAGGAACATTATGAAGCTGAAGAATATTATGAGCAAGATGATACTTAAGAACGGGAGAAGTCGTAAATGAAATTAGTTGCAAGTCAAGGAATAAAATATAATGACAGACCTCCCGACCTTCAAGAATTGGGGTCTATCTAATCCTAAGCTTTCATTAAAGGTATTTATAATATTATTCCTGATATTTTTATAGTTGTTGGAGTAGTTATGGCTCAAGCAGGTAGTTACTACAATACAAGCAGTGCATTGCCTACCGGCAGGTCGGTGTTATATAATACCTCCACTCTTCTCTGTCTTCCGCTTTCCTCTTCATTTCCACATATGCGTGGGTCTTTAAATCATCTAACAAACCTAATATCGGCCTGCCCCTGCCTGTTTTCCCTTCCATTCTACCTTCTATGACCTCTATTTATAGACGTTCCCCCTTAGGATGTGTCCTATCCGACTCTTCTTCCTATTTCTTCATACATTTATCAACTATCTATCTGTACCAACTCTCTCCAGAACTTCCTCATTTGTAACCTCTTGAGTCCAGCTGATCCTCTCCATTCTTCTCCAAATCTATCATTGCCTCAGCCTATCCATTGTCTTCTGCAGTCCAGTCTCGCTGCCCGCTACCATTCCTTAGTCATCTGCAAATCATACATCTTGTAATAGTTTTCCTCCTACTTCTATTCCTTCTTCCATGTCTTCCATGGCTTCTTCCATCATTACCTCAGCGTAATTGTTAAAAATCAATGTCGAAATGCTACAACCTTGTCTTTCTTCACATCCTATTTCGCTTCTTCTGAGTATTCTTGTTGGACTTTGATTATTGAGCACTCTTTGATTCATGTACAAGTTTAAAATTAGTCTTCTATCTCTCCAGTCAATTCCTATTCTTTTTAAGATATTCATCATCGTTTTCCTAGCCAATCCTGTCAAAGGCCTTCTCAAAGTCTACCAAGCATACAAAAACGTCCTTTCCATATTCTAAGCTTCTTTCGCAAAGAACCCGCATTGCCCCTATTGCTTCTCTTATGCCGCATCCTTACCTTGATTGGTATATCGCACAGGGTTCTATATAAATATAAATGTTATTATAAAATGATAACTTATTAGATCATGTATAGAATTTAGAAATGTTGTACAAGTTGTTGTTAGATCATGTATAGAATTTAGAAATGTTGTACAAAATGTTGTACAAGTACTTGACTCTGATGGTTATGGCGAAGGATTGGCCTTCATGCCTTCGAGATCAAGCCAGAGACTTCAGATAATTTGAGTCAATGGACAGGAATTTTTCTTAGGCCAAGGTCAATGTTCATGATCTATTGCTTAGTTTCACAATAAAAATACAATGTCAAGAAAATATAAATATCTCAAACATAATTTTTGTTAATAATACTAATAATAAATATTAATATTAATAAATAACATAATTATTTCTTAAAAATTAAATATTTTAAACATAATGTAGACTAATTTCCTGTATAAAATATGTCATGTCGTCATGTGATTCTTACGTGTTATGGGCCTAACAAGAACTGTTTACATATTTTGCAGTAGGATTGTATGAAATTGTGAAATGTATTGCAAATAGCAAATGGTGTGGGGGCTGAGATCTGCCAAATCATACACCACTATTGAAAGTAATGATGATAATGATTTTACTAGTAATTTTTCTAGTAATTTTTATGTTGCTGTTTCAGACATAGAATTTTGCATGGTGCAACCTGTTAACAATGCAAGTTCAGATGTCAAAATTAATTTGCACCTGTTGTCCACTCTGCTCAACGTGCACCTGTTGTGCACTCTGCTCAGCTTGCACCTGTTGTGCACTCTGCTCAGCTTGCACCTGTTGTCTGCTCTGCTCAGCATGCACCTGATGTCCGCTCTGCTCAGCGTGCATCTGTTGTCCATTCTGCTCAGCGTGCACCTGTTGTCCACTCTGCTCAGCGTGCATTTGTTGTCCACTCTGCTCAGCATGCACCTGATGTCCACTCTGCTCAGCGTGCTACTATTGAACATAAACTCTTACCACATGTGGTACGTACTTTACATTATGCACACTTGTATATCAAGATCTTATATTAAATTACTGGTGTAACAGAATTGCATGATAACTTAATCTTTTTAATAAGTATTCTGTTTTCCTGTTTTAAACAGTTTTGTAAGAAACTTGAATATTTAATTGAATGTTAGTAGAATGCTTTTACGTTTGTCTCTTTTTAGTGGCATTTTAAATGCTTTGAGGGACGATATTCTCAAACCGTTCACTGGTTTAATATAAAATTTAAGATTATTTGGAAATGCATCCTGGTCTCAATTACATTGTACTGAAACTAGCAATGAAATATCCACAAATGCTACTTGTTTTACTGCATCCATTCTTTTCTATTGTTCACTTTTTTCATTTTCGTTTCATATGCACAATGTTTTACTCTATAATGCTAAACTAGAGGTAACTTTGTAAGTATGTAGTAGATAATATATATATATATATATATATATATAAAAATAAATAAATATATATAAATATATATATATATATATATATATATATACAGTATATATATAATATTGATAGATAGCTCCTTATTTATCGGTTGAGTTAAGTTCAATGTTGTTTTTCCATCTGCATATTTTTATATTCTCATGATGCTGTATAATCTCTATTACATAGTTCTGTTGGTTAACTGGATATTGTATTTTACACCATTTTTGGACCATATTGTTATTTGCTTGTTGGCTTGGCTTGTGTTCAATAGCAGAATCAAGAGTGCTATGACCTTATGTTACCTTATATTGCCACATACCTGTAAATTTCTAAAATTTATTAATTTCATATTATTTGTGTTAATGAAACCAATTATGTTAATATCAATCACATCACTCTTCAGTATTGCTTTTGTTATATGTATAACAGTGTTATTATCGGTATTGCGTTGTGAATGTTTTGTTAATTCTTGACAATTGAAATGGCAGTGCTCTGATGTTGCTACTGTTCCATAAGTCATGCATATATAATACATATTATTATGTACTATATAGTACAGTAAACTGTAAGTGCTAAACTAAACGTTATTTGTAAATCGTTAATTCGTAAACATTAATCGCAGTTTGTTCTATAAACATTTTTATGCCGGCGTAGGCTGCTTTTTGAGGCTGTTGGACACTCTCGGTTTGACTAATATGGTTCCACAACTAAAATTGAGGGATGTAAAATGATAGTCAATATGTTTAATCTTACTGATTAATTTGGGTAATTATGTTTATTGTTTTATAATATCCGTCATATGTAACATCTTCTGTTTTACATGTTTTCAACAATTGCTAGAGGTATAGACATTTATTCTATCGTAAATATCAAGGAGTCTAACTAATATTATGTTTTTCTGTTTATTTTTATTCGTTCATGAGCTGTAATGAGCACTCCATCGATCTCTAGTTGGAGCTGGTCCCAAATCTGCTTTTACTAAACTTTATTGGCCCGCCGTTATTAAACTTTAATCCAGTTCTTAACTTGGATAGACATGGCCCCTGTTTGATTCTTCCATTGACTTTTATGCTGTTTCATATTTCTCTCTCTCTCTCTCTCTCTAGTGTTCTGCCAAGCGGCAGGTCCAAGGTCCATACTCCTACTAACATGCTGCTTTTCACGCTCCATAAAGAGCACACCATCGATTAACGAGTTAGTCCCTTCACAAATGGCTATGCTTTAGCCACACCAAAGGTAGTCTATAGCTTGTGTATAGCTAATATGGCTTCTGAATAATATGGTTTGATATTACATTGTAGGCCTATGAAATCTTTACACAATTTGGAAAGTAGACTATAATTAATTATAGTTTTTGATATGCAGTTTTGTTTTAAAAAGAAAGTAACGTACCTTTGTTGTTGATATTTTGTAAGAGAACTGTTTATGCTTGTGTTATGTGTATCGTGTTGTGCTCGGGTGGGGGTGGACCACTGCAAAATATGGCAACCGCAAACAATATGCTGCATGTTTTTTTTTAAAGGCGACTAAGGCAGGAGCTGAGGATGGCAAGAGGGTCCCCACCTCGCCATGAAATATTTTCCCCCAGGATTAAATGGTTTTTAATCATTATTACTGAGGATGGCAACGGGAAACCACCTCAGAAGCCATACTTTTCCCAAGTTATAGGCTACATGAGGTATGGATGAGGCATAGACTTTGTGAAGGGATTAACTTGTTGATCTAAGGATTGCTCTTATGGAGCGAGAAAGTAAACTTTGAGTATGAATATGTACCTTGAACCTGCCACTTGGCAGGTGCGCTGAAGAAGAAGATGTGTATCGATTCAGTTAGTTGCTCTGTTGCTTGATAATTAGGATACTAACAACATGGTTGATAACTGAAGTTATCTTTCTGACTGTATCATACTCGGCAGCTGATATTATTTCAACTCTAGTTTTTAATTTGATCTAAATCACTGTTATTATTTTAATTGTTGTATTTTATGTGCTTATTTACATCGCGCAGTGTTCTTAAATATTAAATTGTGCTATTTACAATATGCAATGGGTGTAACTTTGCATAAGAATTTTGACCTATATTTCTATTCGGACGGTGTCTTGTTAACTACCTATAGATCTATATGCACGCCAATGCCGAAACTATCATAACATAGCCTACTAGTAAAAACCGTAGTTCTTGTTATTTTTTTAAGTTAGACTGCTACTATTAATAACGATGGATATCGTTTACACATGTAGGCCTAACGTGATCTTTCTGCCCTAGTTTCATGACATGTACAATTCAGATACACGGTCTAAATACTACTCAAGGAAGGGTTGCTAGAATTGTGAGATAGGTCTGTTTAATGTCGGCTGTGAGATAGCAAAACGGCTCTTTCCGCACTGATCTATATTGGCGGTATAATCAAACTATAATCATCGTCATCATCTTTGCTTGAATTTCGGGTCTAGCTTGGGTCTGAATACGAATATATAGGCCTATACGTTTCTACTCGTATTAGAAAATTTTGTAGCAATCTATGGAGCTTAGGCGCTGACTAAACGGTTGCCCTTTCTGACATTAGTGTGGATCTCAGTGCTTTGTCACCTTTTACGATCCGTGCAGGCCACGGTTAGTCTATTTTTCTGCAACCCGGTCACAACACGTACTGGTATAATGAAACTGTAATAAACAGGATAAAGAGATTCAACTTTAAAGCAATATTTAACGTAATATTAATATTAAGAATAACAATAAAAATTATGTCGCAAAGACAGATTTATTGCAAAGCAATCCGGCAAGCGAGAGACCTCTTTTCTTTGGCAAAGGTTTTCCGTGAGTATTCAAAAATATAATGCAGTCTGCGTAAACAATTATTTTAATTAGCTAGATGACATCGAATGGCCGAGTGACGATAATTTTTCATAGGATGGATTTGCCACCGTTTGCCGGGTAACGCTGAAAATGCGCTATCTGCATTCACATGTACATGTAGATTTATTTAGCGACAATTTGAGCAAAATAATTGAAGATACTGTAATTTGAGCAGAATAAGTGAAGATACTGTAATTTGAGCAGAATAAGTGAAGATACTGTAATTTGAGCAGAATAAGTGAAGATACTGTAATTTGAGCAGAATAAGTGAAGATACTGTAATTTGAGCAGAATAAGTGAAGATACTGTAATTTGAGCAGAATAAGTGAAGATACTAATAGAGAGGTGGGAAAATTACAGGCTTCCATGTCGAAGGCTTTCAGCAAAGACAGCGTGAGGTTAGAGAAGAGATATCAAGGCCACCGGGAAAGTGTAATGATGAACGACAGAACTGTATGTCTGATCAATTGTCAGACGTGATAGTTCTAGACAAAATTAAGCGTAGGTGTCGTTCATTGCAATATTTCCAGATGCCCATTGTATGATTTTACTGCTTCCCGATAAACATCAAATATTGGGCCAACAGTCGAAAAACTGCCGGCAGTAATTTTTTCAAATTAGAGCAAATCGGCATTGGCCCAGCAGTAACATAACTGATGGCAAACTGCTGGCACTCACTGATGGAAAAATGCCGGTTAAGAGCATTGGCTCACAGAGGTGGGAAAAATACAGGCTTCCATGCAGGCTATTTGAATTACAAATAACAAATTACTTGGAAAAATGTAATTGAATAACAAATTACAATTTTTTCTTCGCCAAGTTGTAAATTTCAAATTACATCAAATTACAATTTATACACTGGTTTTCCAGTAGGCCTACTGGCTGGAGCCAGTGGCGAAGACGGTAAGATACTCGACCGTGGATCAGTAGGCTATGTGCGGGGTTCAAATCCTGGGCTCGCCCGTCACTGACATCGGTTTCGCGTGAGGAAACTGACGTTAACCTTAGCTTTTTTTAGCTTTTAGTACTTAAAAATGATGCCAAACGCAGTTAAACTGTTAATGCGAAGGTACATCTTCAACCGCACTTCTGAACAACCCCTCCTATGCGGTGTTTCTCAAGGTTCAGTATTAGGTACATTGCTCTTCTTTTTAATATATCACTCTTCTTAGCTACCTGCTTGCTCAGTCCTCCATAAATTTTCAGTTCTATGCAGACGACACACTGAATTACGTTAACATATATTTTTCCTTTTTTAATCATGCCTCCGATCAGAAACTAACTCATCTCTTATCCATACTAAACCAGATTTATTCCTGGTTTTGTTTTGTACTAATCGTCTTGCTGTTAACCTCTCGAAAACTGAATACCTTTTAATTGGCACTCCTTTGCAAAGAAGTAAAATTACTAATAACTCTGTTAATTTACAAAATCTTGCGCTTTCACCTTCTCGATTCACCTAAAAACTTGGAGTCATAACTGATAACCTTGACTTTAAATTCCATATCTCCTCCGTTTGTCGTGCTTCTTTCTTTCAGGTTCGTAAACTTAGGTTAATACGTCCATCCCTTAGGCCTACTAGAAATTCAACCACTATCCTTGCTAATTCTAAGAGTTGATTCAAATCTCGACTACTGTAATTATTTATTATATGGGTAGCCATTTTCAATCAATCAATCAATAAGAATTTAACGTCCGGTTCCTCGCCATAAGGCAATGTCAGGGGCGTCTCTTGCATACACTACACAAACAGGCGGCAAAGCACCACACGATGACGACTGAGTACACAGAGACCACAAGAGAAAGCGAGATCAAAACAGTGCTAGTCCAAGATTCAAGGCAAGCGGGTCATAATTTAGACCTATGGCGGAAAGAGATGGGTTTATAGCTTGCCAAGGAATGTAGGCCTACGTGCACTTAGTTCAACCGATTGACCATTTTCTCTCCGTTCCAAATATTTTCCCATCACTAGACAGACGTTTATTTTCTTACGCAGCATCCACAATCTGGAACTCTTTACCTGCTAATCTTCGCTCTTGTTTTTCTCTTTTAAGTTTCTCTAGCAAGCTAAGACTTACCATTTCACACCGTAGACATAATCAATCAACTCTGGCCATTTCTGATCACCGGACTGGCTTTCATTTAGGACACTACTTATCCTCAGCACATTTCTTTTGCAGATTGGTTTGGGTGGATTTATCTGCAGTGATGTGTGCTGTGGGGAAGTCCCTGACGTCATTCTTGGATGAGGAAACGGACGTAAAACCTTTATTATTATCACAATTTTTAAAATTTAATTTTACCCCGTTGTAAAGAACCTGAGGTTTTATAAAAACGATTCAAGCAATACTTGCTGAAATGCCGACCGACTATTCGAGGTCATCAATCGGCTTAAAATAACTGTTGAAGCAGACTGCATTTAATCTTTGCAAAGTCATGCAAAGCCTTTGCCAAACAAAAGAGGTCTCTCGCTTATAGCTGGTTTGCTCAGCAATAAGTCTGCCTATGCCATTGATGATGGCATATGCAATAATAGTCAACTCCTTCCAGATTCATCGGGCCCATTATTCTATTATTAATATTATCTTTATTATATTATTATTATTATTATTATTATTGTTATTACTATATTAGTAAACTAGTAATACTTTTATTCACAACTACTAGAATAATTATTACTACATATTATTAGTATTAATATTATTTCCATTATTGATTCTTCATGATATTATTGTTATTACGAAGAATGACATCACAGATGAGGTCTATATCCCTGGTAAGAGGGACCCCTGGGAGGCAGAGGCCAGTACTCTAGCCTCGAGTATCTTCTTTTTCTCGCCGATGGTCAGCGCAGAAAACTCAGAAAAGTGTGAGTAACACCCCCTTAGTTTTGGCACAATTTGAGCCCATTTGGAGGTACTCGTACATTGAGTAAATACACGTTAATCAGCAAAATGATGAAAGTTCAACTGCAAATTTGAAATAGAAGGGGCCTTAACTTCTGATAAAGACATGCACCACTTTGATAGAGCAACTTGTACTCTACAGGAATCCGTTACAAAGTGTGAGTTACACCCCCTTAGTTTTGGCACAATTTGAGCCCATTTGGAGGTACTCATATAATAAGTAAATACATGTAAATCAGAAAAATGATGAAAGTTCAACTGCAAATTCGTAATAGAAAGGGCCTTAACTTCTAATAAAGATTTGCACCATTTTGATAGAGCAACTTGTGCTCTACAAGAATCCGTTAAAAAGTGTGATTAACACCCCCTTAGTTTTCGCACAATTTGAGCCCATTTGGAGGTACTCGTATATTAAGTAAATACATGTAAATCAGAAAAATGATGAAAGTTCAACTGCAAATTTGAAATAGAAGGGGCCTTAACTTCTAATAAAGATATGCACCACTTTGATAGAGGAACTTGTGCTCTACACGAATCCGTTAAAAAGTGTGAGTATCACCCCCTTAGTTTTGGCACAATTTGAGTCCATTTGGAGGTACTCGTATTTTAAGTAAATACATGTAAATCAGAAAAATGATGAAAGTTCAACTGCAAATTTGAAATAGAAGGGGCCTTAACTTCTAATAAAGATATGCACCACTTTGATAGAGCAACTTG